>DF239251.1:47014-68119 GCA_000507305.1 Breviolum minutum Mf 1.05b.01
ATTCCAATACAAAAAGAAATAATACAATATTAAACCAATACTTTTCCAATATTATTCCAATACAAAAAGCAATCTGTTCCAATACAAAAAGCAACATAAAACAATGTTAATCCAATACTTTTCCAATACAAAAAGAAATAGAAAGCAATATGAAACCCACACTTTTCCAGTACTATTCCAATGCAGAAGCTATTTAAAACAATTTTAAACCAAGACTTTTCCAATATGATTCTAATACAAAACGCAATATAGAACAGTACTAAACCAATACTTTCCAATACGTTTTCAATAGAAAAAGACATACAAAACAAAATTAAGCCAATACTTGCCAATGATATTCCACTACCAAAGCCAATGTAAGCCAACATTAATCCAATTCTTTTCCAATACTATTCCAAAACAAAAAAACAATATTAATCCAAGACAAAAAGCCACAGAAAACAATGCTAAACCAATACTTTTCCAATACAAAAAAAATATAAAACAATAAGTAAACCAATACTTTTCCAATAGTATTCCAATACCAAAAGAAAAAGAATACAATATTAAACCAAGACTTTTCCAATACTATTCCAATGCAAAAACAATTAAGATAATCTTATCCTTCACAGTCACCACCCACAAACACACAACCCACAAAAACCCACAAACCCAACAAACACACAACACAACAAAACCAACAAGCACACAACGCACACCCCACAAAAACAACAAACACAAGCCAACAAAACAAACAAACCCACACAACCAACATACACACAGCCCCACAAAACCAGCAACAGCAGCACCAGCAGCAGAACATGGCGGCCACTCCTGAGTGAGCACAAACATGAGCCCAACACGCTAACCACTGCGCCACTCCGCTTCTGTTTAAAAGGGTGAAAAAAATTCACCTAACGTCCCACTTGATGGGATCAGGAAAGAAAGGGGGGAAACAGGAGCAAAAAGGAAAAGAAAGCATGAAGTGGACAGCTAAAAAGGAAAGGAGCTGAGCAGGTGGAAGCATGAAAAAACACTGAATGCTGCTGGCCATGCCCCCATTGCAGAATGCGTAGCGTGCTGGGCTCATAACCCAAAGGCCCCTAGGCTCCGCTATGTACACAAAAGCAGAACACCCAAACCAAAGCCAACAAACCCACAACCCAACAAAAACAACAAACACACAACTCACAAAAACAACGAACCCACAAAACCAACAAATACACAGCCCTACAAAAAACGAGCAACAGCCAGAAACCAGCAAGCCAAAACCAGCAAACACACAAAAAACAACAACACACAACAAACACAACAAACCCACAAAACCAACAAACACAAAAGCAAAACACACACCAAAGCCAACAAACACACAAAAACAACAAACACACAACCCACCAAAACAAAAACACACAAAACCAACAAACACACAGCCCTACAAAACCAGACAGCAGCAGCAGCAGCAGCAGAGCATGTCGACCACCAGCAAGAAACCCACAAAACCAGCAAACACAAAGGCAAAACACACACCAAAGCCAGCACACATAGAACCACAAAACCAGCAACAGCAGCAGAAAGCAAAACACACATCAAAGCCAAAAAACACACACACTTATAAGCCCAAGCGCAGCACACAAAAAACACTTTACCTTGCTTCTTTGGCAAGCCTCTGACAGCATATTTTTGCTTGGCCACAGAGCCAGACAAGGGGCCAATAGCTCAGCTGGCAGAGCGTCAGTCTTATAAACTGAAGGTCCTGGGCCCAGTCCCCATGGCTGGCTTTAGATGCTGACATATTCTGGTGCTTAGGTAAAAGACTGAGTTGGTTTTAGACACTGCTGCTTTCGATGTTGTCTTTCTTTCTTTTAAACATATTCTTTTTTTCTTTCTTGGCTAGGCTAAGTTTGGAATTACAAAAGACTAGAAAAGCTTTTGGCTCACCAAGTACACCTGGCCAAAAAAAATTCCATTATTCAGAACCCTCCAAACAATTTTATTATTCAGAATCTAGGCTGCTCATGGACTACCCCTTTGAAAAAAATGATAGGGAGCATGTTTTGAAATAAGGTTTAGTAAAGGACTGGAGTTGATTTGAGACATTGTTGCTTTAGATGTGTTCTTTCTTTCTTGGCTAGTCTAAGTATGGAATTACAAAAGACTAGAAAAGCTTTTGGCTCACCAAGTACACCTGGCCAAAAAAAAATCCATTATTCAGAACCCTCCAAACAATTTTATTATTCAGAATCTAGGCTGCTCATGGACTACCCCTTTGAAAAAATGATTGGGGGCATGGTTTTAAAAAAGGACAGGGTTTTTCAACAAGACCCTGTGCAATTTTGTGGTCATTTTTTTTAAGAAACAGATTTGCTTTTCAACTAGGTAGCTGCTGGTGGTGTAGTGGTGGTGGTGGTGGTGGTGGTGGTGGTGGTGGTGTTGTTGTTGTTGTTGTTGTTGTTGTTGGCGCGTGGCAGCTGCAGCTCAGGGAGTTGGTGTGAGAAATTTGGGACTCCCCAGGGACAAACTTTTTATTAATCAGAACCATCAAATCAATTGCAGGATTCTGAATAATTTTGCCCAAACTTTTTATTAATCAGAACCATCACACTAATCGAGATCCAACATTACAATTGGGTGATTTTTAGGTTCCATGTTAATCTTCCGGGGTGTATAACTTTTTGGTTTAACCCGGTCTTACTTTGGATTGACAAGCTTTTTGATGATGAAACGATCCATCGATCGTTGAATCAACGTACTCCTTTTGCAAAGAGAAATGGAAGCGACGAAAGGAAAATCATTGTAGGAGTTTCCATCATTGTTCAACTCTTTCAACGCTTGGATGGTTCATAATCTGTATCAAAGATCATTGGGCAAATCCGAGGAATAATTGTTGTTATATTCCAACAATTATATTCTTCCAAAAGGAACGGTTTGGTGATGATCCATGATGTCATGGTGCCATTAGTCACTAGTCATGACTCAGATGTGGCCATCCCCTGCATGATTCGATATGATCCGGCTTGAAGTGGGTTGCTATGTATTATATAGTCATTGATAGAAATGATTACTGTAGAAATGATTAGATATAGAATGAAGGCAATCAGAGCTTGGTTCTTTGGACTCCCATGTTCTATTCAGAAACATTCAGAAACAGAACAAACTTTACTAAACTTATGTAAAAACATCTATTAGATACAGTTGATACACCATAAACTACATGTGATCCGGTTGTATGTCTTTCCCCCCTGGTGTACATGGTCACTGACCAGACCGTGGTCGGAGGAGCTACTGGATTTTATTTGCGGCAGTTACCAACCATTTATTTCAATTTTTTTGCAACATACACCCCAGAAAACTAACATGGCACCTGAACATATACCTGGAAAAGGAGATTCCTATTGGAAACCATCATTTCTATTCATTTCTAGCAATTATCCAAATCTTGGTTTTCGGGAGTGAAATTACCCATGCCAGTTAACTTCAGATCCTCAACCCAATTTATGAACGAACCGATATCCCATCCCGTTCGGCACCTTCTGAGTCGATCATTTTCCGGCATCCACCAGTGGTGGGAATATGTCTCTTAGGTTTCGACCTTTGTTCCCTGGATATGTGGTGCTCCCATCATCCAGGTTGTAGATGTGTCCCCTTACCTACCATTTTCGGAGAATTTTCTCCCCCGCACAGCTTCCGGTACCGTACCAATCATCGGGATCTACCTAAATATTGGTGAGGTTTCCGCACCAGGTCTGGCGGAAAACTTGTTTGATTTAGGGTACAAAATCTACAACCCCCAAGCCACAGCCCTAAACCTCCAACTTCCCTAAACCCTGACCATCCTTTTTGGATATCGCATTTTTGGACCATAGGTGCATCCTTTGTGATATCGCCTATGGACCAACCGTGGCACCTCGGAGAAAGAGATCGAAATTTATGGTTAAGTAAACGGCCAACCTGGTGAGAACACGACATGAACAAGAACAGCCAGCCTGAAACATCAATTGATAGTATGTGCATATATATATATTATGTATACATATATATATTTTCAACTTATCATACAACAGTTTTTTTCCGGTGTATGGCAGATGGTTTGGGGTATTTTTTTGCGGCGCCATTTTTCCAACAGGGCCTCTGACATGTTTGGTTTTGACTGCATTTTTTTGTGGCCAATGTTGATCCTATGGATCTTCCCATAGGGCTCACCACGTGGGATATACTGTATGTGGTTTCTGATCAGCAGGTGAACAGGTGCAGGAAGTCATGGTTGCTTGGGACGGAGCCAAAGGGGAGCCAAAAAGAATATCTACCAGCAAGAATCAGGAAAAACGTAATCAAATCGGACCATCCTCAAAGCAAATTCTTGTGAAGGGCACTCCCAACCCTACCATAATCCATAGCAGATTGTACATGTTCCTATGATTTTGAACCGATGATTTCTGTTGGAATTCTGTGGCTCCAAAAAGTAGGGACACGAACCAAAATCCCCACGAGAAATGATGAATTTGCGACAATACATTGAGTAGGCCAAAAGCCTTTTTTCCCTAGCACCCCCCCCAAAAAAATTGTTGAGATGTTGGTTTCCCAAAAGTCTCCAAAGAAATTCTAACAGATAGGGGTCCTTCCCCCCCAATCAAGGAAGGCCATTGAAAATGCCCTTTGATTCCCGATTTGGGGAACCCTCAAAATGATCTCCAAAATCACCATGGAACTCGGCTCGCCCGCGTTTAGGACGACACCAAGCGTTTCGTGGGCTTCAAAAGTCTTGCTTTAGAAGTGGAGGTCGGGAAGCTGGGGAGAAGCTGGGGATGAATCCAGTTTTTTGGGGGAGAAGCTGGGTGAACCTTGGTAGGATTTTTGTTGAACCATTTCAGGATGGAATTTTGAAGGTTGGTGAAACAACAGCGTTTTGCCTTGAACTGCGAATCCAGACATTAAAAAAAAGCAAGTGAACATTCCAGTGGTTTAGTTTGAGGATTGTGGCATTTTAGTGGTAGACGGATGATATAGATATTTTTACTTGGATGGTCCAAGTATACTTGAATGATAGTCTCAGACTCTGGTTTCAAGGACATGCATTGTTGTTCTTTCTCATAGACAACTTAGTATGTAGGATCATGGAACCACTCAAGGAAGAGTCAAAGATTGGGCAATTATTGTCATGATGATTCTTTAATCTTCACCTGGTGAGATGTCACTATGATCACAATGATGTTGTGATGATCATGATCGTGACATGGTAGTTATGGTCTTGGTCGTTGCGAAGCAACATCATAACCGTTATAACCCGATCCCCGGGTACCTTCCTCAACCTTCCCACCAACCCAGTCCTACCATGTCCTACCAAGATCTCGGAAACAGACCCAGGTCTCCAGTCCCGCACCGCAGATGTGTCTCAGCACTTGAAAGCCTGTTGATTTGACAGGATTTGGTTACAGCCAGTTTTCTCGGGTTAGCCGCCGTTAGCCGGTAGCCATGTTTTTGTTCCATCTTCAGAGGATAGGCAGTCTTGAAATGTTGGAGAACTGATCAACTGATGAACAGTCGGAAGACATGCGTAATGAAATCCAGAACTTAGGAAAATTGAACTTCCCTTTTTCATGGACCGGGGAACAAATTGGGATGGTCAAAGCGCGGTTAATGATGGGATATTCAACATATCAGCTGGTTTGACTGATTTTGTCCATCAACCACATGAGGCATTGTCGTGGTTGTTGTTGGTTGTTGGTTGTTGGTTGTTGGTTGTTGGTTGTTGGTTGTTGGTTGTTGGTTGTTGGTTGTTGGTTGTTGG
Organism: Breviolum minutum Mf 1.05b.01; assembly: GCA_000507305.1. Lineage (NCBI taxonomy): Eukaryota > Dinophyceae > Suessiales > Symbiodiniaceae > Breviolum > Breviolum minutum. The sequence continues at coordinate 52,779 of DF239251.1, forward strand.
TTGTTGGTTGTTGGTTGTTGGTTGTTGGTTGTTGGTTGTTGGTTGTTGGTTGTTGGTTGTTGGTTGTTGGTTGTTGGTTGTTGGTGGTTGTGGTTGTGCTTGTGGTTGTGCTTGTGGTTGTCGTCGTCGTTGTCGTCGCTGTCGTTGCTGTCGTCGTAGTCGTCGTCCTCGTCGTCCTCGTCGTCCTTGTCGTCCTTGTTGTCAACTATTATGAGTTTGGCCTATTGTATGTTGCCTGCAAATAAGGTCTGATGGTACTGTGCCAGTGACAGGAGGGCAGTCGGAGGACTCAATGCTGATGGCCCTCCCAACCCCCAAGCCTACAAAATTACTCAGTGACCCAGCATGAAAGTGGTTTACTTTTTATTTTGCTTCAAAAAAATGTGTGTTAATTTCCTGAGGGAACACAGACTTGGGATGTTTACTCTTCTAATCATCCATTTGGGGGTTTGTCATCCAAATCATTCACCTGCATGATGGACCAAAGGTTGGAGAAACATAACAATTAATCGTTGATGTGGAGCCTGGGATGGTCTTGTTCCATTTCAGTACCTTCAGTACCTTCCTATATTTCCCCCAACATGTAGATAACTAATTATACATGATATATTTCCACCATTGGCTGCAGGGATCATTTAGTTTCCCCATATAAATGATTGATAGGATGACCATTCCCCTTCACGTCGCGAGGAGAAATCATCCCCCATCCCCCAGTTTGACTTCTTCGATGTCTTTTGATCTTTTCCAACTCAAGGTGTGTTAGGCCTTCCTTTTTCCCACTCAAACAAATCAAACGAAAATCTCCTGCATAACATTGGCTGGAAATCTAGGACCCCCAACCTTTTCCGGGTTCGGTTAGCCAAACCCAAGATTCCAAGGGCTTCAAAGTTTCCAAACTTCAATCAAGCTGAGGTTGGTGTCTTTATCCTTAGAATGCCTTCATCAACTTATGGCCTTACTCCTAAGCCCTGCTGGTATGGCGTACCTTGGTGACTGAAAAATTGGAAAAGGATGGAGAAAATAGCAAGCACCAGAAAGGAACTGTGTGTGGTTTGCTGAAAAGAAGACCTGAATAAATGGTGGTGATCTTCTTTGTTTTTGTTTCAAGACAACAACTGTTTGTTATTGCCTTTTTAAAGATACTACCAGCAGCTTGTTTCGTGGAAACGGAAAGTGGAGACTTCTTTCAGCTGCAGTTTTGGGCACTTAGCTCTTCGAAAACATCGACATCAAACGTCCAAAAACTCCCAGTAGTAAAATGAGAAAGATTGACATGAATCGACATGCAATTTAGTACAGTAAACCCCTCCTTCACAGCCACTAGACATGGAAATGGCCAAAGATACGAAGGGAAATGGCACAAAACAGTACAAAACAACAGATATAAAGACCCATTCACCAAAAGAAGTGAGATTCCAAACCAATCAAAATGACCCAACATGTCATAGATGCAGAGTTTTTTCAATTCATCAAATTGACTCTTCATGACATGATTCTTTTATTCTTCAAACAGACATGACTTTGCACCCTTCCAAGGCCGCATCTTCAGCCTTTAGCTCAACATGTCTTGGAGCTAACGAATCTTAGAGAGCTTGGGATGCCCTGTTTTTTTGGGGGGATGAGTGGGGTGGGGGTTTAGAACCCTATATACATTATACGATTTGTTAAGGGTACCCTCCCTGAAACTAACAGCTCACCCCTGAAAATCAATGGTTGGAAGATGAATTTCCTTTAGGGATGTCCTATTTCAGGGCTATGTTTCTTTCAGGGAGCGTATTGACAAAGAAATCAATGGGATTCTCCATGATTTACTCCCTCTGGGACTAGTGGAATAGCAATTCATTAGATATTTGTGATATGAAATGGTGCATCTTTACTACAATTCGATTCGAGCCAAGAAGGACATGCATAAGCCGTTGAACACTTCGAATCACACCTGATCTACACTAGAAACTTCCGTTAAGCTTTTGGTTCACCGGAAAGTTGGTAGTTCTTGTAGGAATTCTAGAATATGATTCGATCCAAGATTTTCGTGAACGTGGAGGTGCAAGAAAATACTAAAATATCTAAAATCATACATCATGTATTGTAGCTCTTTTTGTCAAGATCAATTTCTACAATAGCATGTTGTTGCTTTTTTTTAACGGTTGCCGATTTTTTTTCGTGGGAAACGTGACGATGACATCGGCACAAACATCGCTGAATTCAGCAGGTTCGAGGCTACCTGCCAAAAAAATGCCAAAGCTCCCCAATGATGAGATTTGGATTCCTACATTAGATTTAACACGTCTATGAATTGTATAATTATATATATATATGATATTTCCTCCATGTGATTATGTATCACATTTTTGCAAGAACAAAATCTCATTGTGTCGTTTATCTTCGTCGTTTTCTGCGGTGGATCTGCATCTCGTGGCTCGAACCAGACGCGATGGCGAGAAGATGTCAATGCGGGCTTGGACATGGTTAGAAGTAAAAAAACAGCCAAATAAAACAACAAAACAACTTGGTTATCTCACGAAAAGTATGGGAAAGGTGTACCAATTCCTTACACAATATACAATCTTGTAACCTGAAGTTTTATTGACATTGAGATATCAACGTTTCGTGGCTGCTCGGCACACAACATCCAACAGGAGATTACCAACGGAAAAGAAGGCATCTCAGGTAGCCGTGTTGCATTCACCAAAAAAGTCCAAGTTTGACGATCGATCTCCATTTCTCGCGCCGGAATTGAAGGGTGCTGGCTTCCATGGGCCCGGTTTTCAAGGGTGTTTTTTTGGTTGTAGTATAAACATCACTCATCACGACCTTGACAAGTTTGTTTTTTTAAATTGGTTCCCGTGCCATCTCCAAGACTTGGAAGTCAACATAACTATTTGGAATACCTTTTTGGAGAAGCGAAAAAAAACGGGAGGGTTTCATGAATGGTTCACAGAAATCTAATCTATTTTTGAAGCCAGCATCCTTTGAACTTTTTTGTTGATGCCGCCCCTGCCTCTGCATTTTGTGGCTAGATGGAGGAGGAAACACGTTTGGGTTCTGCAGTGCGGAGAAAAATACATTTGGACCTTGTATGTGTGTGATTACTAGTTACCATCGTTTTGTATTCAAGCCAACGTTGTGGGGTTAAATCAAACAGAACTCCAAATTGTTTCCAGGTATCAAATTTGCAAGTATATATATATATATATTTACAAGTCACCTCAACAGGGTTTTTTTGAGGTTGAAGGTGTACTCGATGCGATCATGGGGAGATCTTAATTGTGCCAAGATGGATCCTTACCCCAGTGAGCTCCAATAGGCAAAGTGGAGATTTATGAAGATTTATACTTCAGCAGTAACCAAAACCTTGGTTATTTGCTGCATAGGGGATTAGACTACCCAATTATATAATAAGCCATTGAAAGGATCCCTGTGGACCAAACAATAGATATATATAATGGAATGTGATAAGAGGTTTGAATGTTGCTCACTTCAACAGTCGACATTTATCACATCTATAACATGCTGAATGAATCTGGGGTGATTACTCCATCTACTACTAGTAGCTATCCTTTGATCCTTGCGGAGAGTCGTTTTTCTATGAAACTTCCGAAGAATTGCCATCGACGGAGGAGTCTGGGGACGAACGACCTGTAGATTATGAACAGTTCCTTGTCTTTTGGAAATGCTTTGAGCTGCTTATTGCTGGGTTGGACATCGGGCCACAAAAAATGGGCGGGAATCCTGCACGTTTGGCCCGTGCCAAGGATTTCCTGTGGTGACACCAAGTATCTAAGGATGGACGATTGCGAAAGTAGGGGGATAGCATATATAGTCTTATATATATACTGTATTTACATATACATATATATATATATACACATAATAATTATATAAATGGGAAACCTCGAAACACTTGGTAGCTGAATATCTATTCTTCTTCAGTATTTGCAGTGTGTTATGTAGCAAAAGTAGCACTTTTTCATTAACAAAAAACCATTGTCTGTTCCGAAACATCCAACCGTTGTGTTTTCAGTATGAACTTTGGGGACTCCATCTCCTGGTCCGTGGTGGCATATCAGGACATTGCTGGTGGCACATCAAAGGAGCGAATGTGAAGAGTTCCAACTTGGAAGAGACAAAGGATATCACATTGAAAGAAGCATTGGCAGAGGTGCGATGATATGGGCGCCCTTTTCGCTCATGAAGGATTGAGATGAAGATGAAGTTGATCTTTTGTGATTTTTGGGAATAGTATGAATTGAATATTCTCGACAGAGATTGTTGTATTGAATGACAGGCACCCAATCATCTTCACCTTTCCTCATCCGTCAGAATGAATATCACCACGAATTTCACCATGAATTGCACCCAGAAATGGCCAAACCTCACCTTGCACAGCATCTGAACCCACTCTTTACTGCCATTGGCCAGAGATTTTTACCAGGCCACTTCGGTGTGGCTTTCTTAGTCAAGACCCAGGAGGGTAAACGACGAGTGCTGAAGGCAACCCCGTAGCCTGGATCGAGCGGTGCATCCTCACCGGCCACGAAAAAAATCACATCCAAGGTAAAAAACATAAGTTGCCAACGTCGTATGGTTGCACCGAAGCAGTTCCAAACGAAGCTTTGAAACCTGAAATTACAGCATGCAATTCCCTTCCAACAGGAAATTGTTCGAGCACTTTTTCTTTTGTGCAAATTTAGAAGCTGGGTTCAAAACACATGAAAATGCTTGAATAAATCATGGCAAACTTGGAAAACACGTGCATCAGGTTTGTTTACTTCTCTCCTAGCTTTAAATATTCCAAGCATATCCAAGCATGGTATTCAAAATTATGATTCATCAAATTATATTATTTATTATATTGAAAATCTACATTTTTCTAGATCTATATACAACATATATATATATACAAATCTATCATACATGGATGGTTTGAGTCCATGCTTTGTGCATCTCCGGTTGTGAACCCCGGAAGGCCCTAGAAGTGGATCGTGGCGATGGACGCCAGGAAGCAGAAATCATGAGACAGCTCAGGTGTTGAGCTTCAGCCGTTGGGGTGGTTGGAAGGGGGTTGGGTAGTTGGGGTGGTTGCGGTTGGTTGTGGTTGGGGAAAATTGTTGGTTTGGTTTGCGGGGGGAAATGACAAAATCTTGAAACAAGCAGATGACTTGACTTGACTATTTGTGCAAGGTTGATGGGGGAAATCATTGCTAGAAATTTCATGACATATACGTCATTTACATGCAAACTATCTTACATATATTGCCAATCTTTAAACACAAGATGTGCCTTCAAACAACCTTGTGATAGTGAACATCTTTAAGTTTACCATTCTTTTGGAACAGTAGTACATGTGTATATTTATCATGGCAACTTGGATCTTCCACCATCTCTCCAACCGTCGCAGGCATCCTCACATCATCCGCTTTCGAGATAGCTTTGAGGAGAAGGTACGGGGAGTTGGAGCCAAGAAATGGCTGGGGAAATTGAGCCTTTACCAGATTGCGGAAGCTATAGGAATCTTCAACTTTTTTTTTGTTTTGGGGGAGAGGGGGGGCAGAAAAGCAGGATAATCCAGACTTTGATTCTTAGAATTTCGCTTTAAAACAGATAAAGGTGCTTTGTTACCGTATGCTCGTTCAGTTTTCTGTGCTGCCCATGGATTTTTCCCCGACTTTGAGCCATCCCATGCAGCTTCGCCAGGGGTTCTTGGCTATTGTCATGGATCATGCAGCCTGTGGTGATTTACTTGGAAGGGTGGATGCTGTCAAAAAATCAGAGCGAAGTGAGCATCGCCATTTGCAAGAGGAGTGTCAGTGATGTGGGAGAAGTGGGATGTGATGTTGATGAGATCATAAGGCTGGATTGATATAGACAAGTTCTTTTTAAAAGACTTGCTGAACAAAGGTTTTAGAGATCCTTGGCTCGTGTTACTAGGTAGTTGTTGGTTCATGTTTTGTGAACAAGTTCCTTGGTCTTCGGTGCAATTTGATGTGCAATTGATGTGCATGTTTTTATGTTTTTTTTAATGCTGGGCACTTCAGAAGTTAGGATGATCATCTCCAGCTCACATACGTTTTTTCTGTTTGCTTCACGAAAGCTATGTCACCTCCCCCAGCTTATGATGATCGCAGGTTGGGCACAGAAGCAGTTGATGTGGAAAAAAACATCCCTGCAAATTGCAGTGTTGTTTTAGATTCAACCGAGTGGTATCGGATTTGGTCCATTTAATGTAGTAAGACTGGAAGATGCTGTTTTTAGTGATTATAGTATCCATGAATGAGAATTAGGCAAAGGATTTTGGGATGCTGTGGACCTCACGACATCCTCACAGCTTTCTTTTTGAAGTTCAGGTTGGCAACTCCTTCATACATTGAATATGGCTTTGTGTACCAACTTATAACAGGAATTGACAAGACATGAACTGGGATACACTACTATACATATAAATACATGTAATAATGCAACTTATGATATATAATATATATATATATAAGTTCCAATCATATCGTCTACTATCCTATCCACAGGAGCAGGTTCGGCAATGGTTCGCCCAGGTGCCATGGCTGCCATGGAGAACTAGTTGAGATACCTAGGTCCCCCAGTGGTAGTTTCCAGGTCTCAAAACGCTTTCCGAAAAATCCCTTAGTAGTCCATTATTTGTTTTTTTTTTTGGGGGGGGAAGATTCATGAAGCCATTTTTTGATGGGTCATGTTTTTTAGATTGCTGGGCAGCATCACCTAGATACAATAATTGAATTACTTAAGAAGACTCAAGCCGTCGGAGAAACTAAAACAGGGTACAAGTAGTCATTGGAATCCTCAAAAATAATGTCAGAATCAGTGGAAGGGTCCAGGAGGATTTTCCAATCCTACCCTGTTTCACCAATTCATTGACATTCATTAACAATATCTCATCTAATAAACACACTTGTTCCCTTATGCCAGCCACTTAACATGTCCCAATTTGGTTGAACCGGATTTAGCTACTTGGAGGTGATTCAGCTACCAGCTACCACTCTTTGAAGCGCCCCAGCCAGGCCCTACTGGGACTTCGCTATTTACATGGCTTATGCATTGTGCACAGAGATCTCAAGAACGAGTCACCTGGTGCACATTTTGCATGTTGGTTGTTGGTTGAATATTGGGACAAGAGATCCAAATAGAAACGGGAAGGGCATGTTTCTGGGAAGTCTTGTTGTAAAGGAGCAACAAAGAGATTGGTGCAACTTCTTTGTTGTATTGTTGGCAATCGAGGTCGAGGTTTCTGTGTCCACTTGCCGTGGTAAAGCATAAGGTTATATACTGTATTCTGGGGATCCCCAAAGCTCAAAAACGTGGTAAAACGTTGGTAAAACTGTAAATAAACATGTAATGATGATCATGGTGGTCCCGATCCCCTGGGGGAATATACAGATAGTAGACTTCAAGTCATGAGGGTTTGGAGCCCGATTCCTGAAAAAGATTCCAGGAGATAGATTTGCGGGTTGGGTTTTTTGATATCACCTTCAAAAATTGCATGTTCAACCGGTAGCTAGTGGAAAGTAGTGAAGCTTTACAAGGAGTCGCCAATACAAGTTTTGTCACTGGAATTTGCAGGTGGTGGGATTCAACGTGTATCTTGCAACTCCCAGATAACTCTAGTGGTTGTGTGGGGTGAAATGCAGCATGTTTTGATGGATGTTGTTGTGATATCTTTTCGCAGTTGTAGTTAATGCAAAAAATAATGAAGGAAACCGTGAAGACGCACCGATAATGTTGATGGAAAAAGTCCTGCACCAGTTCATATGGTAAATGTAGTTGATATGGTAAATATCCCATTATTTACATCTAAGAAAGTCTCAACAGATCTTTTGAACATACCCCAAGTATGCCAAGGGGCCAACAAACAACCAAAAATAGTGAAAAAATCGGAAAAAAACACGCATCTGGGGGTATGCTGGAGAAATCTGTTCAGCTTTTCTTAGATTACAGGGTTTCATACATGTCAGGTGGTGCAAGATTTCTTCCATCAACAGTATGAATACATGATCTGCAGTTGTCATTAATGCATTCCCGTTTTTTATTCGGGCAGTCTTCAGGTAGCTGTGACGTCACAAGAAAGTCAGAGGTTCCTACATTGCACATCACTTATACTTCTCTCATCTTCTCTCTCCCAAAAGATAATAAGTAAACACATATAATTATACAAAAACAACCTATATCAACGCATTTTGGCTTTTTTTGTTCCTCAAATTCCCTGCTTTTTTAAGGAATCTTTTTCTGGAGTCGGAGGATCATTTGCGCATCGGCGACTTTGGCCTGGCGACGAAGCTGAAGAAAGCCTCGGAGATCTTCATCGAGCAGCAGATTGTTGGCACGTGACCTGACTTTTGAAGGAAAAATCCCCACCCGGTTTTGGCGCGGTCGGGTAAGGTAAGGCTGGATTTCCAGGAGTGTCCAAAAGGTGTTTTTTTTGCATAGGATTCACGGTTTTTTGTTTGAATCAAATTCCAACCTTCCCAACAAAATTCAGGAAGTTGGAATTTGATGAACATATGATTTAGAATCTCAGGCGAAAGTGATCTCTTTTTCGGGTGATTATGGACCTAAAAGATGGAAATCCAGATGGGGGTTCTCCATCTCTCCACGCATGTCTTCGAAAAAAGCATGTCATCTAAGGCCTTTATACTTGAGCCCTGAGATATGTGCGAAGGGGATGTGCCTGAACCGCGAAATGGTGGCGAAACGGATCGTTGACTGTTTCTCCAACTTATTTCCTCAGAGGACAAATAGACCCATTATGGAGACAAACCAGTCCTTTGAGGTACCCCAGAAGTGTTTGAGGGAGAGTCAACACCGGGAGCACCGGGAGTTGCGGAATCTAAATAAGCACAGGAATGCAGATCCTAGGGGCATCAAAGACGACCATGGATGAGCGCCAACTAGCTTGGAATTAGATCATAGCACCATATATTTTGAGCTTTTGTTCGAACAAACCTCCTGGATTTCAGAACCACACGCCCTTTAAAAAGATAAATCAGTTTGCACCGGTACATTGTGTCTTCAAGTAGGGGGATTTGGCAACTTGGAGGTACTCAACTGCCAGCGATATATGGGCCTTGGGCTGTTCACTATATGAATTGCTATGTCTCAGTTTACCCTTCGAAGCTGCAAATTTGCCCTCCTTGCTGGTGAAGATCGCGGGGATGACAGTGATACCACGTCCCAACTGCAAATGTCAGGAGACTCCGCGCGGGGGGTTTCATGTGCTGGAATTCTTGGGAGATACGTCTTGGATGAAACCCACTCCAATTGGTGTTTCATGATGTACACACCCAAACTTTAAAAACAGGAAGATGAAGCTGACTAGCATTTTAGAGTCACAAAATCATTCTCTGACGCTGGATCGTTTGCACTTGTCATTTTCACAAAACACCATGAAACTCCACAATGCATTCTTGTTAATTAAGTTTTTTTTTTAGACATGGTTTTTGGCAACACAATTCTGGGACTCTTCCACTATTTTCATCAGCTTTAATTTGAATATTATGTCCAACAACAAAATATAAAGGTCAATGTTGACATTCCCCCAAAAAAAGCCCCGCTTTTTGATCGAAGCAAAAATCTTCCAGTTAACTCTGTAGGAACTTTCTGATTTGTGTCTTTGGCTTCTCACCAAAAGCCGTATGAGTCGTCCCTCTGCAGTGGAGGCGATGAAATCGTGGTTTCGTGGTCGGTGGTCAGAGGTCCTTGGATTGTAGTGATTATATCACAAAATCCGGATAACTATGGATATCTTGTAAATACACACTCCCAAACAAATTAGCATTTTTTTCATTTTTTTTCAAACCAATCCCAAGTGGTTCTCGGACCCTTGTTCAGTAGCGACGCTCGACTGACAACTGGAACCACTAACTCGGTGAATACAGATCGGGACCTGTCTGGAAATAGGAGATGGATGTACACTGAATTATATATACGTAATTATATATCGTATAATAGAATATACTATATCATCTAGCGTATGTATCTAGTCATGTCATATTATATTGTTTGGAAATATGTGTTTGTGAAGGGACATTATGATACAGTATCTGGTTTTACATCATGCCAGTTTAATGTCTGTCCATGATCTTTTACTGCTCGTTGCGGTTCTCACAGCGAAGAATCGGGTCAAGATTGCGCTTTGGCTATCATTTTAATCATCATCAGATGACCCATTACCTCTCAACAAAATGCCCACTCGGTATTTATTCAGACACATCTCTGACATGTTATTTTGCCACAGGATTTTCGAGTTAGATTGATACCTCTGGCCGCTTGGAAACATCACCCCGGAACGTCCTGTTGCGGGAGGTCTTACAACACAGCTTCCTGCAGCCAGTGGTTCATGTTCATTCGGAGGCAGTCCCTGATGTGAAGATGGAATTCCCCCCTCAAACTAACAGTAATTCTACTTTAATACTCGCTTTGTTTTGATGATGATGATGTTGATGATGTTGATGATGTTGATGCTGCTCATAGTGATGACGATATTGATCCAAGCAGACTCCTATGAATTGTGGATTGGAATTCATTGGCTCACCCGTTTTGTCTTTCCGAGTATCATATTCCACGTGAAATGGACACATAAAATCATTATGATCATAGTTTATCACCATTTTTCAAAAGATGACATGACTGCAGAACTCATGATCTTGATATCTGACATTTCAGTGCCAACGACCTCACATCACCAGGGTCGTAAGAGTGCTCGAAAGGTGCCCGATGAAACGGGGATCCGGGCGACCACGGGGGTGGGTCGTTTGGAAATTTGGAGGCAAGAAATATTTTGATCTATTTTGCCCAATACCCTCACCCTAAAACTAACAGTTCGCCCTTGAATATGGGCGGGGGGTCCCGAAAATGAAGCCGGATCGTCCCCTCTTTGCCACCAATTTTCAGGGGCAAGCTGTTCGTTGCAGGGAGGGTAAGCTCAATAGATTACCCACATGATGTAGATTCATGACGATTTGCCTGGAAGATATTTTGTGGGAGAATGTATATAACTATAATCATGGAAAACCCCCAGTTGTGTCTATAGTGATGCTACCTTTGGGTAAAAATCTTTGTGATACTGCAATCCGCAACCTGCAAGAAGATATGCTTCATTCGTTGCTCCCTGTAGAGCCTCATGTCCTGTTACATGCTGGACCATGCCTTGAGGATATTGGATTACCGGCCGGTTATTTGTTACATAGATGAAAAAACAAATCCATTCTGGGAATACCTCCAAATCAAACCACTAGTCTTAGAGGATGATCAAACGTGGGCAACAAAAAATCTACCATTTTTTTTGTGCGTTCAAATCACCTCAAAAAGTTCCCTCAAAAGGCATCAAGATTCGTTCATTTCCTTGGGAGTCCATTCCATGGTTTGTCGCTGGAATTGTTGACCCTTAAGGAATTAGGATAGATATATAAATTATAAGTACGCAATTCTAAAGGGTAGATCCTTGCTGGTATAATATGAGTTTTCCAGAGGGTAAGGCGCTTATATATACAGCATATGTATATATATTTTTTATATACAGTTTTCTCGAAGGACATCATTTTTCCACAACAAATTAGACCTTGAAATAGCATCCCCACTATGGATGTTCAGATATTTTGTTGGAAGAAGTTAACAGGAATCGGTCAATTTTGTTCCTGGTATGGCTGAACCAAATTTTTGAAAGTCATACTGAATGTACTGTTGATGGAAGAAATCCTGCACCACCTGGGATGTATAAAACCCTGCAAATAATGGAATATTTACCATATCAACTGGTGCAGGATTTCTGAACCATCAACAGTAGCACGTTTCCCTCAAACAAGTCATCACCGTTTTGCAAAGCTGACTCACTGACTCACTGACCACCAGGTGGGCCCAGTCTCCCGATCCCTGAAGGCGAAGAACTCCACGTTTGTTTTTTTTTCGGTGCGGAGTATCACAGATTTTTTTTTGGAAATGGTGGTCTCTTCTTGATGGCAATTTCATGCAAGTTCCCTTGCAATTTTTCTTCTTGAAAGCTGGTGCCATACCTGAAAGAAATGGGGGGAAATTTATCGCAGCCTAAAGAGAGCCCTGATAAAATTGTGCATTATTCCGGGAAATTTCTCAAAATCACCGAATGATACATCCATTTTAGATCTCAGTAACACGTTGCCCCCAACGAACACTACTGCTTAGACTCCGGTCATCTAAGATAGCAGCTGATTTTACATGGACCTTTTGCTAGTTGTGTTTTGAGTCAAGGAGCTCCAAACGAAGTTTTCCTTGAAATTTTCTTCATGGAGAACTGAGTTTCACATCCTCAGCCGACCCTGGAAAAATTGGGCAAAACTTTCCGCTCTCAGCGATGCTTTTTAGAGACTCCAAGGTGATGGATGACACCTTGTTTTTTTTTTTTTTGTAATTAATTTCACACTCATTTACATACAATAATGCCATGATAATGTCATGATAGTTGAGATTATCAGTATAGATTTGTGTGAGATATAATGTATGATGTATGAGTATTTCATGTATGATGTCTTTAAAGAATATACTCACGCACAGATGTTCTGAAAAATGTTTGATATCATGCCAGGTGCGTCCCACAGATTCACCGGAGGGCGCTGCAGGCCTAGTGCTGTTGTGAGTCTACCACCATTGATGTTTTCCGACAGGGCTTCGTGTCTCAAAACCATCTAAGTTTTACTTGGGGTCCTGTGAATGTTATATAATATTTAATATAGAAATATATAAGATATAATACCATTTCCCTCCACGTGTTTTTCGTTCCTAAACATACACTACTTTTACTTGGCTAGAATCATGGTCGAGTGGAAAATGGTCTCTTCCAACCGGGTGATTTTCTGAAGCAAAGAAGCCATCTAAGCACAGATGCCAGGTTTTCAGTGGTTGACCTACAGGTTTTCATTTGCATCCCCTTCAGGGTTTTTCCAGGTGTTCCCACAGAAATCACAAGGATGTTTTTTTTTAAAGTCATTCAGCTGATAGGGTTGATTCAGTTTGAGGTTTTCATTTTCAATAGTTCCAACTCCTTGGTCACCTCCACCAGGTGGCTACCCACTACCTTCACCAGCAAGGGGACGCCAGGTCGAGGCCAGGGCCAAGGGTGACCAGTGACTACTGTTGATGGTTCAGAAATCCCAAGGCCAACCACCGGTTGGATGAAGCTAAAACCCTGGTAAATTAATGGTAGATCAACTGCCAACCTCAACTGGTTTTCACGCCGGATTTCTGAACCATCAACAGTATTTACATCCGAAAATTCAGTATTTTTTTGACAGGGTTTATGTCACATGTCTGTATTTCCCGTAGGTGTCCCAAACATTTGATAGCTGACCTTTGAACCTGTCTAGAGTAGAAAAAGTTGGGACTTTCGCCAACGGGCTCCCTTTTCGACTTGAATACCACGACCGCCGCATTTTTTGGGAGGGGTTTGAACTGCTAAATGAAAAACATGGGGAGTTCATGGTGTTGAAATGCACTCAAAAATGGAAAAAAAATCTCATCCATCATTTCCTGGAAGGATTTCCCTCCTTGGTTTTTCCTTGGGGATTGGTCCATCTTGATAATCGATTGTGCCCAAGCTGAATCAGCCATTCGAGATTCGGAGGTGAGCTTTCAACGAAGCTTTGGAGAAGCTCAAGGCATCTTCTTTGAAGAACATTTTGGGATGATGTTTTTCCCCCCTTTGTGAGGTTGATATTCAAGTTGGATGGGTTGGCTTAGAATTCGCTTTGGCTTTTGGATCGGATTGTGTGATTTGGTTGTGTGGTTTAACCCTGATGAGTTTAGGAGAGGCTCAGCATTTTGTGGAGATCGCTTTATTGGTGACTTGACTTGACTGATTTGTTTGCTCTTAGCATTTCTTGACTCTTTTGTGTTAATTCCACTGATTTCACTGTTTTTTTTTTACGGCAAGGAGCAGGCAAGACTACTCATTGGTGCATTTCTCACAGAATTGCTTTCAGCAAATCAGCTTTGTGACGATAGACTCCTGGCTGTGCGTCTTTGACAAATACATATACACATATGATATATTTGCACTTCGTTGTGCATACAGCTGTCTTGCTTGACAAAATACATGTGTATTGTTTAATGTAGATCTACACCCAGCCCAGATGCATTGCCGACTTTTCCGATGATTTCGACTATAGACCCTGGAAGTCGACGGTGACCCCATCATTTTGTTTCACTCGTGCTGCTTGACTGCGAGTTACTCACCATATTTGAAATCTACGTCGTTATCATCCCAGAACAAAAAAAACTTCCAGGGTAGACATGTTGAATATGTTGAATTCGGTCAAGCGTCGCCGCCTTGATGGAAGCGATGCTGCCACTGGTGGAGAAGGGCTTATAGAGCTCGAGGTGCTAAGCATCAGCGGTGAATGCATGTTGACATTAAATGTAGCAGACTCCATGCTTGGTCGCGAGTTACAGAAGATGATTTTGGACAAAATTCCATCCAAGCTGGGCCTTCAGTTGGTTGTGTCCCACACTTCAAGGCTTGCACTGAATAAAAGTCTGCGACAACAAGGACTTGTGGGTCAACGGACACAGGTGTCGGCTACCTACATACCGGTCAATTTGCTTGCTGCCTTGCGTTTTGTCCGTGGAAGCAGCGTTGAGGAGGAAGAGTTCTCATTGAACGGGATTACGGAAGTGACAGGGGTTAGTGACAAAAAGCTTGCCTTGCTGCACAATTTGCCAAGGAGCCTTCGCACCTTGACATTTGCATTTAGTTTCAATCAGGGACTTCATGATTTGAAATTGCCAGCAGGCCTGCAGAGTTTAACTTTGGGAGATCGCTTCAATCAGAGCCTGGACAACGCGACATTGCCACAAGGCCTTCAATGTTTGACTTTTGGTGTGGATTTCGATCAGAGCCTGGATAAGGTGACATGGCCAGCGGGCCTTCACAGTTTAACTTTTGGAGCATGGTTCAATCAAAGCCTGGACAACGTGACATGGCCAGCAGGCCTTCAAAGTTTGGCTTTTGGTTGGTTTTTCAATCAGAGCTTGGATGATGTGACATGGCCACCAGGCCTTCAAAGTTTGACTTTGGGAAAGAATTTCAATCAGAGCCTGGACAACGTGACATGGCCAGCAGGCCTTCAAAGATTGACTCTTGGTGAGACTTTCGATCAGAGCCTGGACAACGTGACATGGCCAGCAGCCCTGCAAAGTCTGAATCTTGGTTGGAGCATTGGACAAGGAAGATGGTTATTGCACCTTCGAAGTGGGGCTTTTGGTAAGACTTTCAATCGGAGCCTGGACAACGTGGCATGGCCAGCAGGCCTTCAAAGTTTGACTTTTGATTGGTGCTTCAATCA
>DF239251.1:68510-192704 GCA_000507305.1 Breviolum minutum Mf 1.05b.01
CTTCAATCAGAGGCTGGACAACGTGACATGGCCAGCAGGCCTTCAAAGACTGACTCTTGGTCAGAGTTTCAATCAGAGCCTGGATAAGGTGACATGGCCAGGGGCCTTCAAAGTGTGAGTGTTGGTGAGGTTTTTAATCAAAGCCTGGACAACGTGACATGGCCAGCAAGCCTGCAAGTTAACTTTTGGAGCATGGTTCAATCAAAGCTTGGACAACGTGACATGGCCAGCAGAACTTCAAAGTTTGGCTTTTGGTTTGTTCTTCAATCAGTGCCTGGACAATGTGACATGGCCAGCAGGCCCTCAATGTTTGACTTTTGTTGGGGATTTCAATCAGAGCCTGGACAATGTGACATGGCCAGCAGGCCTTCAAAGTTTGACTTTGGGAGATCGCTTCAATCAGAGGCTGGACAAGGTGACATGGCCAGCAGGCCTTCAAAGATTGACTCTTGGTCAGAATTTCAATCAGAGCCTGGATAAGGTGACATGGCCAGCGGGCCTTCAAAGTGTGACTTTTGGTGAGGATTTTGATCAGCGCCTTGACTACGTGACATGGCCGACAGGCCTTCAAAGTTTGACTTTTGACACTTTTTCTGCAGAGAAGTTGAATGTGGTATGGCCAGAAAACCTTCAGAGTTTGTCCTTTTTTAACATTGAGTTTCATGAAGAGAGTCTATCAGCCCTGGAAGGCTCAGCTGACTCTGACGCTGGCCGAGTCAACTCAGAAGGTGTGCTCAGGGCAGTGTGGCCCAGGGCACTCCGTAAATTGGTGTTTCACGATGTTGCTTTGACGTGCTGAAAAAAAATCTCCCCTGAGGCTTTCAAGCTGGAAGACTGGAACATTAACCTCGAAATCACTGGATCAAGCCAATGATTTCTCAAGAAGTTGAAGAGAGTTTTTGCTGAGCTGTGTTTTTTTTGCTGCTTCTTCTGACAATTGATACTTGATTACTTGATTAAGACGGTGGTGGCTGTACATACATCTTTGTCTATACTTTCAGTTTCTATCTCCATGTTGCACTTCGTTGTGCAGTGCGTACATCTGTCTTGATTGACACAACATATACAATCTGTATTGTTTATTGTAGATCTTCTTGTACCCAAGATATATCACAGAACTTTCCCAAAAAGACCCTGGAAGTGAACCATGAAGACTAGCATTTTGCTTCACTCATGTTGCCTTAAACCGAAAAAAACAGTTGCCTTCCAAACCAGATAGACTTGGAACCGAGCGGCTGTGCAGGTGATGGTGTACGGGTGTTGCCCGGTATGCTCGAGGCTGCTCACCGCTATTATGAGTAATACAGCATTTCGATGATTCGTTCGTGCTTCACCTTCCCATAAAATATCATGAAATCCGTGATTTGTTGCCACAAAAGTCTCTGCCAAAAATCCAGTTTTGGGAGGGTCTAACTGGACTGATCTCCTTAACAGCAGCTACTGCAATTCGATCCCAACCCGACAGATTCGCAGGAATTTCATGGCAGATGCTGAAAATGCAAGAAATTGGAAGAACGCAGCATCTAAAACGGGAAATTGCCAAATCCACATAATTCACCTGCAACAAGAAATCAATCTAACTAACATTAGGACAAATTTCATTTTTGTTTAGAAAAAAATATTTTTCCTTTTGTCATAACAGTTACTACCCAAGCACAAATCATTTCGTTGATTGGCATGGTGGTTATGACACCAAAAAAAGCGAAGGTCTAAGAAGTGAATAGCTACTAATTGATGTGACCCAACTTCGCGTTTTTGGAACTTACGGGAAATCCAATGAGTCATAGACCCCTGACAATTAGCATCACAGAAGGAAGGTTTCGAGTCGACCGAAAGCCTCAAATCAATCAAATCGGTGAGTCTTTCAGGTCAAATCTGTGAGGCGTTCAGGTTCCATGTTAAGGTTTCCGGGGTTGAAATGTGAACATCTTTGAGATGGGTTCAAACCTCTTAGTTTTCCAACCCGCCTTGCGTAATGAAGTCATCATGATTTCCCATGGACAGAAACACCCTGAGACATCCCACACGGCCTTGAAAAGAAGGTCACGACTGGCACCCCGTGAAAACACATTACAGAAATTCGTTCAGAAACCAGAAACTAATGATCCCAGAACTGTTTGACATGTTTGCCTGGCTGGTGAAGGTGTATCGGAGTATCGTGATTGAATTCCAGTTGCACCCAGGTGGCTCGTGCCAGCCCACGGTTATCCTTATCTCTTGAGGCCAAGTATCAGACGCTTGGATTGAACTGTTTCAAAGCTGTGGTGAGCAAACGGTAGCACTCTAAAGATTGTAGGGAAATGGATGGACATGCCATAATTGGATGCATAATGATAGGTATAAGATATGATATATATATATATATATGTAACATGTATATACACAATACATAGAATGTAAATTAAACAAAATATACATATATATATATGATATAGAGGATACATATGTATATAGATATTTATTTATACACATATGTGTGTATATATATATATATACACACGTATTTATAGAGGCCTCATGTGTTTGCATTTGTTTGGCTCCCTCAATTGTTGTTGCTTCCCATCAAACGTGACGTGGGATATGGGTCTTTTACTTTGGAGGTACCAGACCCTCCAACAGTTTTTTTTGCCTTGGAAAAATGGTGAAACCAGACACTTCTTGAGTGACAATTTGCTATCAACAATTCGTGATCCCACATCCTGTTGAAGAAATCCAGTGATCTGCACAGAATCATATCCGATGTTTCATTTGGGTTTATCTCAACTGGTTAGCCGGATTTCTTGTATCAACGGTGGGTGGAAGTACATCAACAAAAGCTGGCAAAATGCCAACAAAGCATTGATTCGTACCATAGTCACGCTAAACAGGTTGGAGGAAATGATTGTTTCAGCTTGGACCCACCATCAAGAGTACCTCGAAACATGACCGGATCCCTTTCTCCGCAAACAAAAAAAATCGAACTGGTCGGTCAGCTTGATTTACATAGCAGTTTATACTACCCAGTTTGTTGTAGGGATTTCATAAATCTGATAAGATAATTGATAACATCGCCTTCATAACAGGAGGGATTCCAATAGCAGATAAACAGATTGCTGATTAAAACTTGGGTATATCCCAACCCCACCAACAGTGGTCATTACTAGTGAAGATTAGGATATACACAAATTACAAACCCCCCTTTCTTTTGAAGATCCAGGCATCACTTACAGCTCAGCCGCTCCGGCAGTGGAGCTTTTGGATCTCCACTACATTGGCTACGACGCAGTGGCAAGGCGGGGGATTTGGTGTGCCCCAATTGTGAGGGGTTTTGAACATGAACTCTAAAGGGGTTTTCAACATGAACTCTAAAGGGGTTTTCAACATCAATTCTAAGGGGTTTTGAAATTGAAATGATTTGTTGTTTTCTTAAATGAAACTGTTTGGTGATGTGTATAGAGGGGGACATTCATTTAGACCAACAAACCATTCTGAAACAGGATGAGTGAAGGGCTTGGGTGAGTTGTTCACCCTTGTTTTTGTGGCTGCAAAGTTGTTAAGTATTGTAAACTTGATTTGAAGGACAGCTATGAATTTGTTGGTGCATGATTTTGTTTGTTTGGTTTTTGCCCTGGAAAACAACCCCGAAAGTGCTTCGTTTGGAGCTGCTCTGCGGAGAGTGAATC
Organism: Breviolum minutum Mf 1.05b.01; assembly: GCA_000507305.1. NCBI lineage: Eukaryota > Dinophyceae > Suessiales > Symbiodiniaceae > Breviolum > Breviolum minutum. The sequence continues at coordinate 72,173 of DF239251.1, forward strand.
GTATGGGGATACTTAGGGCTTCGTTTGGGTTGGACTTTTATTTCATGCAATGTTTTCCTGTATAGCCCCTTGATGGAACGAAAATCCTGCCAGTGAGACCCACAATTTGAGATGAAGGGAGGGAGGATTGTCAGTTGTGTCAACCTAATACGTTGGTTGATGATTCGATTGGGCAAAAAGTTGAGGTTCTGATTCAAATGGAATGATTTGATGAATTATGATTTCAGAGTACAATCCTTCATGCTCATAAAAGTATTCTTAGTACTTAGTATTTCTCATCCATAACTAGCAACATATGATAACATCAACAAAAATTCAATTGGTTCACCCCTCAGTAACATTTATCATGATATATTTTTACTAAGGGATGCACCTATAAACCCTTCACCCAGTGGCATCCTGGATGAAAAAAAACCTTCGTCAATTCCCATGAAGGTCAAGGAGATGGAGCGATCCACCGGAGTGGCTTGGATTCTGAACCCTCACCACGTTCCACCGGTCGTCACCAAAGGTGAGTGTGGTTGCAACACGGGTTTTGCAGCCTTTTAAGGAGTGGGTTTTTGTTGCACCCTTTCGGTGGTAAGAGTTGCCACCGGAGAATCATCCTCAGACATAGAAAAAAATCTCACATAGGTAGAAAAAACTCAACCAATGCTTCACTTGTGTTCAATGTTGGTGGGAATATGCTAGGAACCTCCGATCTAAAGGATTCGAAAGACCACTGATGCAATGTCCAGCCATTATACTTGTGGGTGAAAAGTAAGTACCTAGGTGTGATAGGAATCTATTTGACCAACTGTTTGATTGAGCTACGTCGTATCATGAGTCGGCCTCCAAAAAAGATCTTATTGCCAAAGTGGTGGGTTACATGATGTTCTATCTACCCTTCTCCCACATTTGTGGAAGTGGACACAATAGGCCTTGTACATACGGAAATCAGTGCCGAGGGTAGGCGAAGCCCCCAAAAAACCACATGTAGTACTTTGTACATGGAATTCTCCCCGTGATTTTGGGAATTTTGGCCAAAACTTGAGGCCCAAACACCCAAGTTTGACGAGGCGTTGATGGAGAGACTTGGAGTCATTGGTCTGGGGTGGGGATGGGTGGGGTTTGGAGTTTTCTCCAAACTTCCAAAAGTAGTACTACAGTAGAAAATGATACAAAAGACATTTCTTTAGATGGAAATAAAAGAAGTATTGATGATATCTTGAAAATTTCAACAGCTGTAGTCAGATGATATTCGACCAAATTTGCAGGTTTCTTCTCATTCGTCCACAAAACAGCCAAGCAACTTTGCTACCTCTTCGACCCTTCAATCAAACCACAGGTTTTTTGTTCGTTGGTAGCCTTGATTCCTCGATCCAAGTCTCCATTTCTGATAACTGCTGTTTTGGATGGATAACCCCAAGACATCTCATCAATTTCCCAAATCCAAAAAGAGATCAAAGAAAAAAATCAAAAACGATACAAAACCGGACCATGGGCAGCTGCTCTTCAGTTTTTTTTCGTTTTTTTTTATTTCATTTGAGGTCTCAGCCAACCTTGAAATTGGTTGAAGCACAAGTGAGCAACAAAGAGGACCATCGCTTGGTTTTGGAAGCAGAGGTGGAACTATGGGAGCGACCCATGGAATGATGACGGCCCGAATGGGAGTTGGATCAATTGATGAACTCGAACAAAAACAGCACGACTCCTCACTTTTATAGCAGATGGTCATCATCAGTCTTTGAATTACGGTTAGATACACTGTATTAATAGTGCAGTAACACTACGGTAGGTGGCAGCTCAAACAACCTGTGTTCACCCCGAACTTGTTTGGGGAAAATATCCCATTCGAGAAGCATATTCTTCCAGGGTGAAACCACCAATTGGAAACGAGGTTGGGCATCAGATGCAATGTGAACATGGTTGACATGCTCAGGTTGACAAGATTCGATCTATAGACAGATACGTCCGTATGTTTGTTAGCATGAAGAAGAGGCCGGCATTTATTGATGTGATGTATCTGTTTGTTGGTGTTTTTTGTGTGTATGTTACTCTATGTATAATTCCACATCCAATCCAATTGAAATTGTTCATATCTTATCTATCTTCAGAGAGATCCTATATATTATGAACGTATCGACATTGTGTACATAAACACCTACTGTGTATTCGAAGCTTGCTTCTTTCAGATGCAGCGTTGAACGCCTCAATCTTCGCAAAAGCAAATAAGCACAATCAACTCGCAACCTGCGACTCCACACATCACAACCACCACGCGCAGCTTTTGTTTCTTATTGCTTGGTAGGTCTTGTCTCCCAAAGTGCCTCTACCAGGCAGTGTTGGGGTCAGCGGAAATCCTTGCAGATTTGTTGTGTTGTTCACTAAATCCTGATGAAGCACCGCAAAAAATCCTCGTGTTTCTTTTTCTTCGGTTCCAACTTTGTTTGCAGCAACTTGATGTAGATTCATTTATGTAGTATATTTCACTTTGTTTCAGTCACATATATATCATAAATCTTCGTAATATTCATGCAGTTGATGGACAGAATCCTCCCGTTTCTTTGTTGACAAGGACCGCTTCTGCACATCTTGGATGATTCGCCAAAATGTGTCCAACAGTAGTGCCAACAAAAGATCCCTATGAGTACTGGTGGTGAGAAATATGGGACAACATAGATTGGTGGGTTAGGATAGGGTTTCCTCCGTCCCTCCCCTCATCGCCGGATATTTCAGAACATTGGAGCTTTGGAAGAGATGATACTTCAGTTGAGTAGTTCACAATATGAAGGATGAATTTGGCCGAAGCTCTTGCATTTGGTCTTGAAACGAACCTACATACTTTAGACATAAACATATATGTATATATTTGTAGATGTATACAATATACAAGCACAACATATCATACATCAACATACCCCATAGAGCTTCACTGAGATGTAAAAAGATCCTTTATGTTTTTTGTTTTTAATGCACAACAAAAAAGAAAAGCCCACTTTTCCAAGGAAATCACGCCTCAGGTGTAGCCATACCTCCGAAGTTGGTAAAGCGCAGCAAATCTTCAGGAGCACTGGACGCCAGGAGCGGCGAATGGCTTTAGGGTTGGAACCGCTGGGTTTTTGTACCATTCGTTTTATTGTTTTTTCTAACATACAAGAACTGATGCAATACAGTAACAACATATTGTATTCATTTCATGCAAGCATTTTTTTGGTGATGAGATGAACCATTGAGTCCTTTCATTCCTGACACTCCTGAATCCTTCGGTTTGTCAGAACGATGAAGTATTGTGATCTTCGGCCAAACAACCCAGTGGATGGGGTCCAACTGAGTCACGCAAACAAGCATTTGGCTGGTTTACTTCTGGGGAGAAAAAAAATAGAAGCAAGTACCCTTTAGTGTAGACATCATGATAGCCCATTTCGAATAGCCCGAATTCTCAACCAAGCAGAACGGAATGTTTTTTGATATTTGCTTCTTTTTAGTGGATCAACGGATTTACCTTTGACAGTTTTTCTTAGATGTTCAGGATGTGTCTCTGCAAACAGAAGTGAATGATTCAACCCGGAGTTTTATCTTGCTCAAATGAACACAGTTTCCATGTTCAAAACAGAATCTGCGATTGCCATTCACCGGAAAACCGTAGGACACCTCGTTTGGCCGGACCTTCGCGGGTGGTTCCACCACCCTTGAAATTTGGGATGCCTAGCTGCATTTTGAACAATAGAGCCATAGATGCCTTCGTGTTTTGAAGTTGTCATGTTTACTTATAATCTATATATATAATATTATATATACGTATATGTTCATCATACAAGCAGCCCATGCTACTTATTATATAAAACATTTTCATATAGATGCATAGTAGGTAAGTGTACATATTCTTTAACAGGCCTTTCTTGGTAGTTGTGAAGCAGGACCTAGGCATTCACAAAGAATTAAAGAATTTGCCAACTTACCTCGGAGAAATGTTTGGGTCAGGATGTCCATCCATGGAGCCAAGTAGAGACTTCAAACAACCAAACAAGACAACAGACCGATGAAGCGTGTAATGATATTACTTACCACACATAAATAGATATATATATAGGACATTTTGTTGGTACATGTTGTTATGTTGTCCCAAATTGGGGACACCTTTTTCGACTCCCTTAAGTCTAACATATTGTGGACATATCTGAAAGTCCGGCAACTTTATCCCCCTAAATTCGCTTCCTGAAAACCTTGTGAGTCAGGAAGCTGCAAAGAAACAGCGGCGGTTCGAAGTCTGCTCGCAACGTGGCGCCCAACATTCAGAGGTGGAGTTGTTGGAACTGTTCTCGAATCCCCATCTTTGGGAAGATGTCCGAAAATGTTGGCAAATTTCATCCATTTTCAGATTGTTGATAAAGAAGATCTTTAAAATCAGCAGTTGAATATTTCTGAATGAGGAATCCCAATCCTGCAACACCTGGTGTATATATATATATATTAATTGCATATGTACACAGGTAAGTTGATTCAGGGGGTCAGGACCATGGCCCTCAGACTTTGAAAAACCGGAGTGGTTTCCTGGTTTTTTTAGCCGAAGCTTATCCATCAATGCTATGGTTTTATGGTTTTTACAACAACTCCAACCTTCAGAGATGGACGAAGGGTAGATATCTAGTCTAGGCCCATGTTTTTTTGGGGTTTCGATCCATTGACCCTCGGGGCCGGGGGGGAGATTTTTATCATACGTCTAAAAAATATGGGTAACAGGCATCCAGATTGAATTTTGGAACTTATGTTGGGGTGGGTGGTACTCAACCATCCATTCAGTTCGGGGGGGCTTGAATTTTGGACATGATTCATTTTATTTCTATGAACTTCAATTCGACTGCAAGATACTGACAGTGAAGCTCCCAATTCAAAATCATGGTCTTATCCGGCAAGTGGATGGACTCATTGCCGGTATTGGAAACAATTCACTGTTGTTTTCAAAAACGATGAGCAGCAAGGTGAGAATACAAGGATTGAGGGGCACGGTCTCCGATTTTATTTGCGATTGGTGTTCATTTTTTCTTTTGAGTGTTGTATTATAGTATGGGTCAATTACCAGCTGGCAATCCACAATGGTAACTCCTCATGTTTCCCAGTAAATCCCATTAAAACACTTGGCGCATTTTTGCCAGATTAGATTAGACAAAACGGTGGGTGTTCCACTTCTGTTTGAATTGTAATCCCTTTGCACGTATGTTTTTCTTGATTGGACGAGATATATTATATCGACCTCAAGCCACATATTGTTTTGTTAAGATTTCTCCCACCTTTGCCATCTTGTCCCCAACATATTGATGGCCAGGATACCAAGCTCTGCGAAAGTTACACCACGAAGTGCCCGACAAAAAAGTCCAAATTTGAGAGCAGCACCGCCTTCCTCGCTCCGGAAGATGAGCAAGGTCGAAGCGACATGGCGAAGTGACCGACATTTGGAGTGATAGATTTGGTTGTAAAAATCGGATTAATCTCCAGGGAATGATCACATATTCCATCGACTCAAAAGGTAAATCATAGACTCAAAAGGTCTGACATAAAAATTGGATACCTAGATGGCTGATTTTGTGCAATGATTGGCAACTAGGAGTTTTGTTAGGGTTTTGAAGAAAATTGGTAAAATACCTAGGTTAGGTGGTTTCAAGTTTCAATTGTGTCAAAATCACAGTTTTTCTTTATTTGATACCGCTGATGAAACAAGATCCTTGGGTGTGTTCTAGGTAACTTGTGTCTCTCCCACCTGTGGATTCCAGTAGTTGCCACCTTTTAAGGATGAGTCATACACCCTGGAAAAATCAGTAAGAGGTATAGACCATGTAAGTGCCTAAGTTGAGGCATGAACGCATACACAGGTTTGGACATCTATCCGTATATATATATACATCATATATCATGTATATAAAGAGACATCATTAATACTTTGTGAGGACGTCTATCGTAACGAATCCCTTTCGTAAGGGTTCGCTGGGATAAGAAAACCATCGGCGAATCCCACCGATCAACTGCCTGGTACAACCCTTAGCTCAACTCTGATCACTAAAATTGCCTCCTTTGATGATCCTTTCGGGGGTAAGCCTCATTTTTGGGGTATCCATTCGTGTAAAAAGTTCAAAAAAAGAGTAGCTTTAATCATTTGGGACTCATGAGAACACCTTTTGGGTGTATAGGTGGGATACATATGATGTAGCATTGACAGGCAACGGGAAACTGATGAAGGAAGCTAAGGTGCCGAAAAAATCAGTCTTGCAGGCGACCAAAAACAGCATTACCTCCAAAGAATCTTTCTAAATGGGAACAGTTCATATGAAACTTTTTTCATAGAAACGTTTTTTTTTGAGTATTTTGTTGGATGAAAGAATCAACCCTTAAAGATATGAATCTTATGATCACCCAAACCCTTTGACAAGTAGGTGATTTCGACGTATGAACGCTGCGCCAGGAGGTGGTGCCTTCCAGCCGTGCTCCAAGCCGTGAAGCTGCAAAGTCAACTGTCCAAGCTGTTCAAGCGCCTGTGCCGGTGCGGTTGAATCCACTGCGTGCGGTGCTGAAGGTCACGACTTTTGGGCGGATGTAAATATGGTGAAAGGGTGAAAGTGATGGATGAAAGTGGTGAAAAGATCATCATATTGCACATGGTCATCTTCATCTTATCATAAGTATTTGCAACGTATCCAAGATATCATCGAAGATATCACTAGTGTCCCTAGATACCAGTGATAGTATTTGTTTGCATGTTGGATACTAATGCATCCAATCAATCTTCACAGATGTTTTTACAACACCATGAATTGAACGCCAAACGCAAGGGATCGATGTCATAGTTGAATCCTTAGCCAACTGTTGGTTCAGAATTCAAGAGGATCATCACCCAAACGATATTAACTCAGTGGTATTGGCATTGGATAAAAGTCGGATAAACATGTGATAAACTACCAACATCTCCCAACCATCCACATGGATTCAGAAACTTCCAACCATCACCAGAGATTCACCAGGGATTCACATCTCCAACGTCGCCAGGGTGCTGCCGCTTTCCGTGCGCCCAAGAGCGCTGGCCGCGAGGTGCAACGAGACAATCGACGGCCACGAGCTGCTTCGGCCACGCCCAAAGATGTGCCCAAGGGAGATAGCAAGGCTGGGTGGCATTTTGCGAGTGTTTTTTCTTGGGAGAGGTTTTGGAACAGGGAATTAATTGTGGAGCCAAAACTGCAATAAAAACTGTTGTAAGTTAGAACTACCAGTTGTTCTGAGGTTCACATGCTTTTAAGAGGGTTCAAGTTTGCAGTGATGTGAGCTTGGGGCATGAGCGATGAGCAAGAAGAAGGAGGCCAAGCAACTGAAGCAAGAATTACTATCCGAGTAGTGTAGCTTGCTGTAATCTATTTTACCAAACATAGCGGGGTTCCATGGAGATTCTTGAATGTCACAGTTTCTTTTTAAACGCTTTCAAAACTGTTTGACTGCAGTAGTTTTTGGGTTCTGCTCAGCGGAGGCTGTAGTGCAGCCTCTTCTGCTTCGAGCCTTGGAGGACTTTCTGAAAGTCACCGCCAAAAAATTCCCCAAAAATGGTTACAGTATCCCTCCTATCCTTAACAAAAAAATCGGCGGTTCCACCATTTTTTTGTGATTTCTTGAGGATATAATTATTTGATTATCGGCTCGACTCACCCATTTACCATGCAGCAAAGTTGCGTTGAAACCCTTCTTGCAGACAAGTAACTTATCTTCCATACGACCTTGGCTGTCAACTTCCATGATTCGAGGGTGTCATCTCCACTTGAAAGATGCCAGTTGTAGAGTTAAGGCTGGGTAGAACCACCAATCAACCATTACTTTTATGAACCTTGAGATTGTGGGCCAACAAAATGCTTTGAAGTGAGTTTGGAGTCCGAGCTGAAGCCTTATCGGTTGTTACATGATATCAATTCAGTATTAATTCATTGCCATGATTTTTTTTGTTGCCCGTTCTTTTTCCCCTGGATGGATGGTGGCTGGATTCAAGGTGCTGTGATAACTGCGCAGCAACTCAGCAATGAAGGAGGAATTTCCAAGATATGAAACAGCCAAATGCAAGCTTAATTTCATCTCACAGTTATACAGTTATAACATTATTCTACGAACATAGGTGATATTGATTTAGTTCAGTTCATAATCATTAAATATTAACATATCATGATATTCATGTAATTGACCCCGAACTCTAAAACTAAGAGTTCTCGCCCCCTTCAAACTAGGCCTTTTGTCCCAAAAAGGAAAGGATCCCAACTCCCAAGTACTACCCCCTGGAAGTTTAACATGGCCCCTGAAAATAAGCCATCCCAAAAGGAAAGTAATCTTCAAACCATCATTTTTCACGGGCTATGTTAAACTTCCGGGGTGTCACCCTTAGAGGTTTTTCCGGTAAATTTTGCGGGAGTGTTAACCCTTGCCTCCGTCGTAGGACGACGATGCCAGTGACGCAGGTCCCGGTCCCGCTCCATTGCGACGGAGCCCTTCAGCTCCACCTTTGAAGGTAGGGAAGGGTGGAAGGGTTTATGTTTGTGATGATGATGATGATGATGATGATGATGATGATGATTGTTTGTTTGTTTGTTTGTTTGTTTGCTTGCCTGCTTGTTTGTTTTAGGAACAGCTTTTTGATAAGGATTCTTTTTGGGAAGTTGTTTGATAGCTTCGGGTTATGCATTTTGTATCATTTTGTCCTATGATACATGACTCCGGTCATTGCGCCTTTTTGTGAGTGGAAGAAATCAAACACAGTCAGAGTCCCTTCATGTGTCACCACAGATTTGATGCACGCTATGGTGATATCGATCTGAAAGCGTCACAAAATGCATTTGAAGCAGAATGTGTATGCCTCTAACTATATACAATGTATATAAATATACTGTATACATTATGATTCACCAACAATGAGAGTTCTCTTGAAAACAAGATGATACACGAAATCTCCCCACCTCCACAAAGAAGCTGGACGTGGAGAAGCACACGACATTTTTTTGGCAGGTGCCGTGGCGTGGGGTGAGCTGATAATTCAATGCATTGAGTAGGGACCTGGAACCTGATTTTTCCCCAACAACTGATCCGGGCTGCAACTGTACAGGCAAATTCAGATGGTGAGTTGTAACTTATTGGTTGGTCTTGAAGGGAATGGAATGCATGTAGGTTCAAGTTTAAGTTGTCAATGCTTGGAAAGGGAAAGGCAGGGTCGTTCACACAGTTGCAGTTCATTTTCTACCAGTGAGTCGGACATGCTCGAGTCACCGGTTGTCAGAAGTATGACGAGGGAAATGATCAAACTTGCGTGGATTAAACTGGGTTTTTCAATATCTCGCCGCCCTTCAGACTTCCTTTGGAAATGCAGCACCCAGAAATCGGGTTGCAGGAAGACACCACAAGGCAATGAATCACCGACACTCCGCCGGAGCAGCGCATCAACGGGATCTTCTTGCGGCTTCACCGAACGTAAGGGATGTGAAAGGAGAAATCTTCCTTCAACATGAGGAAGTAAATCTGGGCTGCCAAAGCTGATGGATTTGCAAGTAAATGGTTTGAATCTCTCTCGTACAAGTGAGAATGATCGAAAACTATCGAAAACTGATGCACTGAAGATGGAGAACCATTTCCTTTCATATGCTGGGATGCAATTTTTTTTCAAGTACGGTATGGTGTTATGTAGTTCTAGGAAGGATCGAACCTGGATCATTGGGAAGACAAGCCACATGGAGGTATACATGTAACTGTTATGGACAATACAATATGTACGGTATATGTACCTGGAACTCAAATGACCCCTGATTTGATTGGAAAAGACCTTGTTTTGGAGGGTTGAACCCCCAAAACAGGGGACAAAGAGGTTTCAGGTATATAACATCAATATATTTTCATACACATAATACAACATCTGGACCTTGCATTTGGAGCTGCACATTGTGTCCCACCCAAGTCTTGGGCTGTCCAAAGATCCAAGAACTCGGCCATAATGCAAATGTAGGACAGAAGGAGGTTATTAGATGCCAGAACTTGTTTTTTTCTTAGTTGACCTTTGTAAATATGTTTTCGGAAAAATCAAAAGATCAGTATACTGCCGTTTTGTTTTGGGGGGGTTGCTTTCGAAAAATCAAAACATCATAACGGCATCAACGGCCACTCTGGATGTCGAAATGGACACGGCCCTGGCTGCCGACTGCCTGTTTTGCTGAGTGCTACCTTGCTACACTTGGCCGGGCCCGATTTCTTCCAGATGGAAGTGGTGGGCCCACTTTTTTGATTTTGAGATGCTGAAGAAAAACAGCAGGTGCTTAATCACTTAACCCCTGTCTTTGGGTTTGTTGTTATCATGTGTTATCCATTGAATAGGGATCCCTAGCTCAATGGTAACAGCATCTTCGCATCATGGCGCGTTTTGAAACAAGTCCTTCCCCTTTTAGTGGGATGTTGTGTCAGATACAAAAAAGCCTTTAATGTGAGCTGAAAGAAGTGCAGATGAATCGACATCATTGCCAATTTTATGCGAATTTCATCACGACCAAACTGGTTTTCTGACTGAGATCAAGGACACATCCAGACAAAAAGTCTTGAACATTCAGGTTAATTCACGAATGATTCTACATTTGTATACATTTGGCCCAACGGCACAACACACTTCAACACACCACCACCGCCACCCCAAAAAATCACAAAGGGATGTCTGTCCCAGTTTTTTGAATTCTTACAAAAGACAACCCATAATCCCAGAAATGCTTCAAGTCTATGGAATTGTAGCTTGCAAACTGCAAATTAAAAGTGGTTATAACACTAACACTAACTAACCAAGTGGACCAAATGGTATGAATGAGTTATGAATCATGAAGTTTTTTTGAGCGAGGGCATTCTTAGCTCTGAGTCTTGGGCTAGTTCAAACAAGTTACGTTGCTTCAACTGCGCTCTTCAGCGAGTCGTCCAAAATTCACAACCGTTGCGGCTTCGCTTCGAGCTGAAGAAACACCTCAGCGCGAAAACGAACGAAAAGATCCGCCACTTTGTTTTGGGATTGAAAGTAACGAACTGTATTCATTGGATACCTTTGTGAGAATCTAAGATAGCCACTGTACATACGGTACATTGGACCATGCATTGTACTAGTAGATGTTGTTTTAGGATAGTGTTTGTCCTATTGGAAAAGGGAATGTTGGTTGCTACGCGGCGTTTTTGAAGGACTTGTGTGCGAAAAAAATCGAAAAAACGTGTTTTAACTAGCAACTTCTGATGGTTTCTGGAAGCTCCCGTTGGAATCATCCCCCTGTGTTCCTCCCAAAAAAAACACCTGCAACTCTGCAATTGAAATTCCTGAAGGTGCAAGTATGTAAAATTTGAGGGCAACAAAAGCCACCATCATCTTGGGTTTTTCATGTTACACTCCGGTAAAAACGATTGGCAGGGATGGAGAAGTCACTATGAAGATGTATTTGATGTTCGAATTTTGGAGAGGGAAGCCGCGGCGTGGCCAAAAATTGTACAACAACCAGCGGTCGTAGTGGCCCCAAAAAGCAGCCCTCACTGAAGGTCCTTGGGTTCTATTACGAAGGGAATGGAGGCGGATGATCGCTGTAAGATGGCTGCCATCTTTTTTTTGTTTTTGGGTGGGATGTGATGGTCTGTCTGAGTTGTTGGCTAACTTGTAGAATGTTTGAAAGACTTCAGAAATTGCTGACATATATTTTTTGGCAAAAGACTTCCTCTTTCGTATTTTGTATTGGGTTAGGAAACTTGGAGGGTTGGGAAACTTTGTTGCATGGCAATCTATGACACTTGTGGGCTTTTCGGGTCGTTGGTTGTTTGGAAGGTCCTTGGAGTCGGTACACAGGCAGCAATTTCATATATATCTTTTGACTATTGGCATATACTATTGGGCACTCGACCAAGTGACCAAGTAATCTTGTCTTAAAATGTTTAGGCTCATTGGGATTTGTCGAAGCTTTTGAGTGAAGATTTTTTTCACCTCATGACACTCGATGTCAGGCACCACGCCGAGCGGACTTAGTGCAATCGCTCTATGCACATATTTGTTGTGACTTGGCTCGTCTCAGGAAACAAGGATCTAGAGATGATGCCCTTTCCTGGGATTTTCACGGAATTTTGATCTTTTCCGGTTTTTAAGCCTTAAAACTCTATAGTTGTAAGTGAATGGATAAGGGGAATCCTCCTAATGATGACCTTGAGAACACTGAAGATTGGTGAAACTCTTTTGACGCAGATTCCCTTTCCCGGAAGTCTATGGTTTTTCCGCCCCAGATCGTTGGAATGATCACAGATATTTTTCTGCATCAGTGCTGTTGATGGCTAAGATCTCACAGGACTCATGAAATCTTTTCACCTTTTTCACTTTACTGTTGCCATACAGGCATAAGATTGCAGGAAGTCATTCGCTAGTTATGTCTATATATATATATATATAGAAACTATAGGCATACATACGCATGAGAAGCTGGACCTTTTGACATAGTGATTAACACTTATGCATACATCTGCAAACATTTGGTACCCTAGGGAATCAATGTGAAACTTAGTTTTTGATGCAACCTTTTTAAATCCTCACTCTCAACATGCAAGTGACAATTATATACCCTCGATGAAACTAACATAATCCCCTACAGATCAATGCTTGGTTCAGATGAATTCCCTTTTGGGGCAAAAAGGCCTATTTTCAGAGGCTTTTGCATCTTTTGTTTCAGGGAGTGATTGCCCATAACTTCCATCCAGGCACAGCCACACCAGTGGCTTTGTGGGCCACGGAATGCATGGTGAGTTTGTTGGCCTTATGGTGTCGAAATGACATGACCCATAGCTTGGGACCTACCCCTACCACTGGAGGTGCTTGGTAAGGGTTGGATGGGATTGAATCGGCTTCAAACAAAAATGGAGATGATGAATGGTCGATGACGAAATCAGTGAATTGCTGAACATGTTTTTTTGTTTTCGATATTTTTTTCATGCATTTCAATTACTGCCATCCTTGCAAGGCAAAACTCACCATTAAAAGTAAAGCCTATGAGTCTGATTTGTTGGGCCACTCACAAAGAGAACACAAACAATCACCATTTTTTACACATGAAGTTCTTCGTGCTTGCGATGAATGTCCCCGGATTTGGGTCAACTTTGAACATTTTATAGGAAACAGGGCACTTACACTCCCTAAAACGAACAGTTCACCCCTCACCATAGGCCATCCCAAAAGGAAACGATCGTCTTCCAACCATCCATTTTCATGGTGCTAGCTGTTAGTTTCAGGGAGGGTCAACCCAAAAAAAGTGCAACCTAAAATTCTGCCATAGTCGATGATAATGGTTGCTGCCTGGGTCACCCTCACCAGGTCGAGGTCTCCTGTTGGGGCTTCCCAAGTGGGTGGAAATGGTTGTTCAGAAATCAATCCAGAAAATCAGAGATGTATATAAACAGAGACCAGAGGAAATCCCAAAAAATGCTAAGATGTTTCTGGTTTACAGCAGCTTTGATACACTACTTAGTTCGCTGGCAGCTACAAGAGTTGTTTTGGAAGATTCATGCTTCCACACCTGGTGTTTCAAGACCAGTTGGTTAGTTTGTTGGTCAGTCAGCAAACCACGACCTTCACCAACCTAAAGATCCAACAAATCCATTGGTTTCCTTCCAAGGCTGGCTTCCTTATCTGTGCCTTCGGAGGTTGGGGGTGCGATGAAAAGTTGTTGAGATCGTGGGATGCATGTCTTAGGAGGCTTGGAGGCGGCTTGTTTTTCTGAAAATCACCCTAAAAAGGGAATTTAAGATCTATTGAAAATGATGGTGTTTGTTTGCTCAACCTGTTTTGGTGATGTCTTCAGGGTGACATTCATCGCAAACCCTGTAAGTATTGTGCTATGTATACATGCATGTTATACTACCCATGCAGTTCTACAAGGACTATCGGTTTCGATCAGTATAGGTGAGTATTGCTGATACTGTACTGACTTTTGCAAAGACTAGCATACCCTATAATGAAGCTTTTTCACGAACCATGATTTCATGCAAGATGACACTGGCGGGATTTGTTAAATACTGAATGCTAGGGCCAGCAGATGTTGTGGGATTTCCGATACTTCAACCCCTTGCAAAAGTTTCCGATCATCAGCTAGGGCATTCCTTGCTGATTTTTTTTCCCTACAAACTTTTTTTTATACATGAGCCTTTTGGGTGCTGCCATGGTTTTTTCTCCTCCCCCAAACCTGCTTATGTAGCTCCTTAGCCGCAACCTCCACCTGGACCCATGGCTTTTGCCTTTTGCCTTGATGCCTCCAGGCCTCTGGTGGCCTAGTGAAACATCTTGCCCAGAGGCTCTTGGAGGCAACTTGGAACCGCCGAAAGATGTTGTTGTCGTTGTTGGAGAACAGATGAGGGATTCGCAAATATGATTGATCAACTTGCGGTGTGAAACTTCACCCAGGATTCCAGGATGGCGGTTGGAGGTTTTATTTTAAAATCTCGCTTCTCGGGATTCGCAACATAGACATAAACATTCATTTACCATGAAATTGCATTCTGGGGCGACATGACATGGCAAGGTTCAAACGGTCTCAGATCTTCATTAATCCCTCTTTTGATCAATTTGGGTGGCTCAATGTTCGAAATCATTGTGGCACTGTAGAAATTATTGGTTGCTCGCATTTGGGTCACAATTTTGCCGGTTGTAAAAATCATGGGTTAGCAATTTGCTCGCTCATCAGGTCATCGGTGATCCTGGGCAGGACTTGGACTTTCGAAGTGTCCGGGTGCCATTCTGGTGCCGTAAGGGAAGCGTCATTCAGTCCATTTCGTAGAAGAGAAAGATTCCAACAATTTCACAAAAAGAAATGTAGGACATCCATGGACATCCTATAGTTTTTAATGATATTCATATATTGAAGACACAAAGTCAAAGAACTTTTTAAAATCTCATCCTGAAGTTAGTTGTTTCCTTGGGGATCTACCCTTTTTCGACATTTACCTAAGGCCTGTGGTGATCTTTGCCGTGCAGCCTTAGTTTCGCAACCGGGGCTGTTGCTGGACTCTCCCGAACTCCTGTCCGGACACTTTGTGGGGAGGGCTTTGGGACACGTTGGAATTTTCAGTGGTTTCCTGCTAACGTAGACGTAGACCATTTGAAGTGTGATCAACAATCATCAATGAAAGTCACAATGTAAGCTTGGAGGGAAGGGTCACGACGAAACTGTACCCTTTAAGGGGGTTCCTCGTATTGTTGGAGAACCACCACATTGACCATTGGTGGGAAACTTCTACAACAGATGCTGGAGACACATCTGTTGTTTGTATCAGTTTGTATCTTTTGTTCTTGTTCAGCTGCTTACAATATCTTGACCGGGAGCTTATATGTATATATATATATATATTACATATTATATCATATACATCTTGCAACTTATATACATATAATCTATTTTATATCCTATATTCAAGTTATCCACAATATATCTTATAAGTTATATATCATATATCTTATAACTTACATCCTTTAAGGGATCAATTGAATAATTGAATAATATACCTTTTTTTCTCCCAAAAAAAGGTACCTGGAACTTTGGGTTTTCAATTCTCGTGTCCATTCAGGCCACAATGTGTGGCAAAGATTGCCTCTACTTTGGGTTTGTTGGTCAAGGCTACGGAATCATGTGTTGACATGGCGATAGGAAGGCTTAGAGCTGTGATAGATGGACTTTTCATGTTTCCCAAAAACGTATTTCAAACAGAGTTACAGATGAGAAGAGTAGGTTGTTGGTGATGATAGGATGTTAAAATAATCAAGGGAAGGGTAGTAGTTAGCATACAAGGCGTTCCTGGAGAAACTCTACTAAATGATCCTCATGTTGCTCACCTTGAGTTGGGAGCTGGGTGGTCGTCTTCGGCCATAAATCTTGTGCAAGTCAGAGCGCAACAAAAAAATGTGTGTCCTGCAATGAAGGCCTTTCCCAGCAATCAACTTTTGCATACTTGAAATTGAGACCGAAGCAAACACATGCCAAAAAAAGACCAAATGAACTGGCATCAAAACTTTGTTTTGTTCTTAGATACAAGCGGTCATACTACCCCACATATGTAAGGATTCTGAGAAGAGATTTATTCAGGATTCCTTCTAACCAACTGGATTTCATGAAATGTTACAAGGGTTTGCTTTCCGCTGCTGAAATGATTTCACACTCCAGGCAAATTAAATAGTATCCCTGAATGTTTTTGATGCAAGAAATCCTGAAGTGGCTGGGTATAGAATTTGCTTGGGTACTTTGGGTCCCTTGAGATAAAGCTTCCGTTGGTAAGCTACCGTTCATTGAAGATTCTGTACCAAACCGTCAGCACCCCCGAAAGATTCAAGTTGAACATTCCTGTTTGATACCCCCAGAAAGCTATGATGAGACTGGAAGCCAATCCTGATCCGGGTTGCCCGGAACAGCCCGCAGGCCGGTGGGGAGCCACTGGCTGAAGAGTCGCGACTTTTCTTTGTTTGCTTGGCATTGCTTGATGCACCTTGGCAGCATGCCGTATCATGTTTTGGATGAGAGTCACGAGGCATACACACACACACACATATTAAATATACAAAATGTATATGTATATGTTATATTAATAAGCCTTCTACCCTTCCAGTGTGAGTTATCATCCTAGAATCTAATCGTTGAAACTGGTGGGTTTTTGTGGGTTGCAGCTGTGCCAAGGATTTGGCCGCCTTGGGAGATGAAACCACCTTGCGGAGTTTTATGGCTGAGGTGGGATGAAATGGTGGGATGGGATGGGTTGGTTGTTTGATGCTTGGTGACCAAAGATGCCACCAAAAGATGCCACAAACAACACAACCAAAAGATGGACATGTGAAAGGGGACGGATGAAGCTACCGGGTTCAAGGGGAAAAAAAACAAATACGATGTAAATGATGAGTTTGGAAAAGGAATAATCCATAGAACGACTTGGAACGATTCAGGTGTATGGAATTACTCTAGAGGTGTCCAGTTCGGGTCACAACCTCCCGCTTCAACAAAGTTCGGGTCATCCGGTCATCCAGTTGAAACCTGAAAACCACCATTGCAGGATCTCAGAAATGCTTCACTAAAAGATCTCTCCAGCCATTTCTCTTCAATGATTTCAATATGGGTATTGTCTCACCCAAAATGTTGTGAACCCTCCATCATCTTGAGTGTTTTTGCCGGAAAAGTCTATATCCAGCTAGGTATCTGAAGGAAAAGTATTCATTCATCCTTAGGTGGGTCAAGTACAGCATCAGAGGACTTTAAATGCTCCTTACCTCATTGGTGCGAGTCATTGTTCCCATGGCCAAACATGATGAACTCCTTCATTTTGGGAAAAAATCATTCTCAGCATCATCTAAAGAAACATCTTTCAGGGCTTCAGGACCTGCAAAAAAGAATCCTCCAACCAAAAACCTTCGAACAAAAACTAAGCCTCGACTTTTTGTAGGTCAAAGGACCTGGCAAAGCCAAAGCGCTCGCGATCTCAGATTGTTGGGTGGCAAACAGCAGTCAGGCCTTGGCCTCCTCAATATTTACAGATTGGTAAAGAGGCTGTGGGATGTCAATTTGTAAAGTCCATGTAAAAAGGGTAGGTATACATTTTCATCTATGATAACTTGAGTCCTCAACTAGATAGCTATGCCTACAAATTGTGGGCTAGTCAATTTGTAGAGTCCTTAAATGACAATGAGAACTACTTAAGGAGAATTGTAATTTTAGTCCATTTCAATCTTGTCTCTTGAGAATCCAAGCTCCAGAAATGCCCCCACAGAATACAGGGTGTCAATCCGTTCCCCGACGACCCTCCGGGTTGGAGCCATAACCACAGCTGCACCCAAGCCCTGTGGTAAAT
Organism: Breviolum minutum Mf 1.05b.01; assembly: GCA_000507305.1. Lineage (NCBI taxonomy): Eukaryota > Dinophyceae > Suessiales > Symbiodiniaceae > Breviolum > Breviolum minutum. The sequence continues at coordinate 90,029 of DF239251.1, forward strand.
GCCAAATCATTTGCGAGCCAAGAAAGCTGAGAAGGATGGGGTTTCAGAACGAGACCTGATCCCAAGAGAGATCCGAATGTTCAATGATTCTAGCGGTGGCAGTGATGAAGCATTTGATCCTTCTATTATGAAACATACACAGACTCCCAGATATGCAATGATATGCAAATGAATTGAGCAACACCATAGCAACACCTCATGAAATGAAATGATCAAAATGCCGAAATCTGAAAAAAAAAAGATGTGTGTCCTCACATGGTATGGGGGGTTGCCACAGGTTTTGACAGCCTCAGCCACTATTATTGATCTTATTGTGCAATCGTTTCTTGACAATTCGTTCCTTTTCCTTTGAATCACGATTCTCGGGGCCCAACAACTACAGCACACGCCTGGTGCGGAGAATCACTGTTACAATGTGACCGCTTTTCTCAACTGTCCTGCATCCAATTTCTGGACTTAAGATTGACCATAGATTGACTATGCTGTACTGCGTATTTTCTATTCCGCGGCTCCTATTTGATTTCTGATGATATATACCGCATACCCCCAAAAAGCAGAGATGGGACAAATCGTACCCGCTATCATCATAAGCCCTTGAACATACAGATTGTATTCAACCCTTTGGAGGATCCTTTGCAAAGGGTTTAAGATGAATGTCCCGCAATTTGGAGATTCTTTTTACTTTTGTTTTTCCATTTTCTCAAAAAACTATCACTACCTAAAAGGGGGGCTAAAAGTGATGGTTTCTTCAATTTGTCTTTAAGATTGACATTCATCGCAAGGTTTGTTGGATGGGATAACCCACTGAGTTTCAACCTTTTTTGAGGTGGAAGTCGCTATGGCAGCTCCTTCAGAAGGTTCCGTCGTAAAGCTGGCAATGTGGCATCATGTGGCCATAAGTTGGAAAATTCAACTTCATTTTTTGTAGAGATGTCTATGCTGATAGATATCAGATAGTATTCTCAGGGTATTTAAAAGGTGAGACCTTTAGAGAAAAGAAAGACGTTTCCTAACTGTGCTGTGTTTGTAAAGGGCATATTGGATAGCTGATGAATTGAATGGAATCCTGCAAAATGAAGAACGACAATGATGAGTGGCTGCAAGTGAGTGGTTCACAAAAAAAGTTGCAAAATGTTTCAGAGATCAACGCAACCAGAAGCTGACAAGTTCACGAGCTATCAACAAAACCAGGATTTCGACAGAGTCATGGTTGTTTCAGCCTTATATTGTATATCTTTGAGAACGGCACCATCGACCTTTTCAGATGCTGTCATGTTGTGGGAAACTAACAGCTGTGGTGGATTTTTCTCACTATGTTTGATTGCAGGGAGGATGCATGATTGCATTTCCAGATAACCCATCCATGCATCATTAGCCAATAAGATATAATGATGATGTTACTACTAAGACCAATAATGATACGTCGTGACATGTATATCCACGCAATGACCGCATATATATATATATACATATCTAATCAGGATTGATAAAGATAACCTTCCCTTCTTAGGGTTGAAGTTAAGAGGGTGGAATCCAGTCATTAAAAAGTTGGAGATTATGAAGGGCTTCCTACCATGGTGACCCCTCCATTCGACCTGCAGGTCTTTGATGCCTTGCAGTCGGGGTTTCCTGTTGGAGATTTCCAGCCTCAACGGAAGTGTTGGGGGAAGAGGAAACTGTAGACTTCTATGGTTTTCCTCAAAGAAAAGGACATGATTGAAAATTTGACATGCTGACAAGTTGAGTGGATAAAAAAGTGATAGAACATTAATATCTCTCTGAGTTTTGTTGATGAAACTTTCAAAACAATGGGGCTGTGAACTTCAAAGAAGAATTGCACACCAACAGGAGTGAGTTGCTGAAATGGAAGGAACATGAAAAGTTCATATGAACGGTTCATATCCACCTCTCATCCGCAAACTCTCATGTTGTTTGGGTACTTATTTTGAAATACCACCTGAAACCTGAACCTCAAGTAAAAAAGGACACCAGAAGCGAGAACGTGTCAACAAGAACAGTGGAAAACATTTTTTCTCTTTTTAAAGCTTCAAACATGTTGGATTTCATGGACTCACTGCTACTTGGTGGTAATGCCAAACAACCAACCCCCCAGGGCCCCCGTGTCGGGATGTTTGTTCTCATTTTCAGGCCAGGCCTCGTGTGACTTGGGCTTCGAACATGATGGGTTCATTTGTAGGTTAGTAGAGGGCTGCGAACATCATGTGTATGTTTTTGTTTGTTGGTTGTTATGTTTGTTTTTTGGTGCCATTTTTTTCAGAGGGCTGCTACCGTATTTCCATTTATAGCCAACGTAACTGGATTTTTTGCATGTGACATATATGGTTGAACATTTTTGCTGTTGGTTGCCTCGTGTGTTGGAACCCCAATCATTTCATGTCTGTTAAAGTTATATATGTGACATGTGCTTCTGAACTTTATCTTGAACGTGACCCGCATGTCTGCAAACATGTAGCATGTCATTCACGTATGGTTTAGGTAAGTGGAAACGGCCAGACTTTTTCCGGATTTCTCAGGTAGAACAATCAAGTTGTGACGTTTACGATCGTTTATGGACTTACCAACGATAGAAAAAAACACACACACACACACATTCCAAAGATTTAGAGTTTCTTTTTCAAACAACTATGTGGTTTGGTATATGCGCAAATGACAACTTGGGGTGCTTCTACCCAGGTCAAGAGATAGGTCCAACGAGGTGGGTGGATCCCTGGTGTCCAAAAACTGCATGTTCCAGAAATGGCTTTGAAGTGAGGAAACAATAACTGACTTGATACTGAGAACTTGAGTGATGTTGAATGTTGACTTTGGCAAATATATACTACCTGCAAATGACACAGGATACGCTGGAGTATACCCCAAATTCCACTAGTCCTAAGACATCCAAAATTGATATTTTTTTTTATGATCGATCATGATAGAACATAACCATGACATGGGGCAACTGAGATAGGACTTGCAACACATTCGGAATACGCTCGCGTATATCCACAATTCCGACCTAGTCCTAAGACATCTTGATTTGAGTTTTTTTTGCCAGTAGTTCCACGAAAACAACTTTCAAATCAGAAAACCCAGGAAATCTTGTAAAAAGTCACTTTTCAATGTGAAAGCACAAAGAAACGCTTAGAAGAAACATGCAAATCAAAAAAATCAGAAAATCATCAAAATAGTTCTCAAATGACACCCAGCTAGAGGAATCAGAGCACAAAGCCCACGACAAGCCAGCAATCCAGCAAGTCCCAAGTCATCATATTCCAATCCATTGCCAGTAGTCCTACTAAAACAATTTCAAAGTCACCAAACATCGGGAAATCCTGAGAAAAGTATTTATCAAATGAGAAAACGACAGAAAATCCTAGAAAAAACTTAACTTTGAAACCAGGACTTTATTTACTTTTGGTTCTTTTTAGGTNAATCAGAGCACAAAGCCCATGACAAGCCAGCAACCCAGCAAGTCCCAAGTCATCATATTCCAAGCCATTGCCAGTAGTCCTACTAAAACAAACTTTAAAATCAGAAAACCCAGGAAATCTTGTAAAAAGTCACTTTTCAATGCGAAAACACAAAGAAAAGCTTAGAAGAAACATGCAAATCAAAAAAATCAGAAAATCATCAAAATAGTTCTCAAATGACACCTAGCTAGAGGAATCAGAGCACAAAGCCCACGACAAGCCAGCAATCCAGCAAGTCCCAAGTCATCATATTCCAATCCATTGCCAGTAGTCCTACTAAAACAATTTCAAAGTCACCAAACATCGGGAAATCCTGAGAAAAGTATTTATCAAATGAGAAAACGACAGAAAATCCTAGAAAAAACTTAACTTTGAAACCAGGACTTTATTTACTTTTGGTTCTTTTTAGGTGAGTCCTAAGTCGTTATCGGAGTTCAGCTTGTGGCGCAGAGTGCCCAGTTGGGGACCTGGAAGATTCGAACGCGCAGAAAAAATACCCGAATGATTGCAAGTGTACCAAACCTACCAAACGTGCAGGATTTTGTTGTCGGAGTTATCGGAGTGTTACGCGAGTCCTAAGTCATCATCCGGGTTGGGTTTCTTGCACAGTGTGCCTGTGGGAGTGTTACCAGGGTCCTAAGTCATTATCCGGGTTCGGTTTCGGGCGCAGTGTGCCCGTGTGTGCCCGTGTGTGCCCGCACTTTTTGCACATATGTTTGATGACATGAATTTTATTTCAGAGCAACTCCTATGTCATTGGTCGCAAATGCAGGTGCCGGGGTGGTGTGATGACATCATAAATTTTAGTAAAAAAAAGGCCAAAATCGGATGCGCAAGGACCAGGTCATCTGTTGTTTTTTTTGGGGGCATGGACAACTCCTAGGTCATGTTGCCCTACATGTGGTGGCACATGGAAACCCTAGTCCTATGACACCGGTCGGTAGTATATTTCAAACATTTCTTTTCACATACCAAACTGAGAATCATTTTTTTTTGTTTTTTTCAGACTGCTTGAATTCGACCCCCGGACCTGTTGTTTTTTCCAAACTTTCCACCGCTTGTCATTTCCTTCCGCTTCTCAATCTCCAACATGTCCGTGTTTCACCATCCACAAGGCCCACATGTTTTTCATTTTGTCTGACGTTGAAGAAAAATATGTTCTACTATCGTACTCCGAAGTTGTATTATATCTCTCTCCAAATTATTGCTTATCCAAAATGGATGACTTCCATCGAATCTATTCATTGCAAGTGGATGAAAAGCTTGGCGTTAAGCCTCCGCCTCCAGGCATCTCTGAGCTGCGCTGCCTTGTTCCGCCTATGTCAGAGATGTACCGAAGGTCGTTTTGCTGAGGTGCCCACAAAAAACCAAGGGGCTTGAGATCCATCATGTGACGTCTTTGTTTGTTTTTGTTGGGAAAAGATGTTTGTAGATTTTAAGTTGAAGTAATTGCATATGCTTATGCTCATGTATATATTATATACACTTATACGCCATACAAGGTATAGTACACAATATCCGCACGCATGCTGTCACTATATGTATTGTGTGAGATGCGCAGACTAATATGCTCTATACATAATTTGGCAGGTATGCGTAGCTACTATACAAGTAGACAGTACATTGTACATGCATATCCAGCTTCGTTTGGATGGAAAAATCCTTGGAATGCTGTTGTTTTGATTTGCCATTTAGATGTATCTCAAAAGCAGGGTCGAAAAACAAATGCAGGATGATCACTGAAACGACTGTTTTTTTGAGTGTCCCTAATTTGCATCGACACATCCACTACTCTGCGAAAAATGTGAAATCTGATGCACGAGATGATTTTTCTGATGTCAGCACCCCATACAAAACTTTTATGTTGGTGTTTAGCGGAAACCCAATGGATTTTGATTCATGAGAAAATAATTAACTTCTAGCACATACGAATGACCACAATCATCAATTTGATACATTCTTTACACAGATTTTTCATGGTTGGTAAAGTTTAAAGAGCCGCATGTTTCACTTGGCGAACATACACGGATCGTAGGAGGTTGCACTAGATGTTTAAGCAGTCCAGGGGTGGTGCTTAGTGACAATCAAATGAGCATCATATGACCATGTTTATCTATTTTTCGTATAAATAACGAGCAAATTAGCAATCGGTTGGGGGTTGAGCATTATCCAATTAGTCATGATCTCTGGAAGCTGTCATACAAAATTACGATTTGTAACATGTAGATGCACTTTTTAAATAGATGATGGATAATGACGTCATTGCCAACTTTTAACACATCATAGTAACTCATTGGCAATAAAGCCATCTTCTTATTCTTAGATGCAGTTTTTGTACAGCTGTCCTCCAACTCCACCACCCACACCGAACATCTCCCACGACTCTTCCGTTTCAAATCTGGCCTTCAGGTGGCCATGTGCGATGACTTTATTGATCTGTTTGGGGAACCAACGTTGGTAAGGATTTTTTGGGTTGAAAAGCCTTGAAACTGATGAAACAAAGAAGCTTTAGACTTTAAAAGGATTCCGGGATTCCCTACTAATACAAATATCCTGGTGGAATTCCTGGCATCCTGGGTAGATGCAAATTGGGATGATTTTTCATCATGTTTGGTATTCAATGGTCCAGCTATACCAAGAAATGGAGCAAAGTAAGATTTACCTATACTTAGACATATCAAATTGTAGCGGGCATATGGGAATGAGAAAAATAAATGCCCTTGGCATAGAACGATAGTTTCTGCATATATTTATTTTTATGTTTATGTATATATATATATATTCATATTTGTACATGCATACATATGCAAACAAAATAAGTTCATATTTGTTTGATGCCCACAAAGAAAAGTATGTTGGTTGTTTGGGCACCGTTTCATCTTCCAACCTTTTCCTGGTTTCGAAACCGGACAATGGCGAGTTTTGTCGGGCTAAGGCTGAAACAGCTGCTGAGTGCGAAGACTGTGGAACAGCCAACTGGCCATGTGGTTGGGCGGAGCGGCAGCTGTGTTTTTTTTTGTGTGTGGCAGTTCGGGCAACGACCTACTTGGTGAAGGCGGATGATTGGTTAGTTGATTGATTGATTGATTGCTTGATTGATTGCCTTTCCTTGCCTTGCCTTGCTTGAGGATTATGATGATATTGATGGATTCATGTCTACACTATATATATATATAGAATACCTCCTCTTGGAACAGAGACATTTCCAGCACTCTATGAACAGTGCTTCAGCAAGACGCCAGGTTGAACGCGGATGCCAAGGTGCTAGGGGAAATCGGTGTTCACTACATTTGGATGAAAGCCAGTTAAGATGGTAAATCTTTGGATGCTTCACCACTGTTTTAACATTTGGAAGTGAAACAGAAGAATGTTGCCAACTCAAGTTTCTCTTTCAAGCTATTTTTTGGGGCGATGGCTGCAGAAATGTTTTTTCCATGGCTTTGTTGGTGCATTTTGAGAATGCCTGAGTTGCCTGTGCTCTAATAATTGCCATCGGTGGCAGAAAGACTACTTCCCCCACGACTAAAATGGCAAAATGGAATCTGAACATCATCCCTCTTCCAAACCTCCCATTCTTGTGTTGTGCAGCAGGTTTTGGAGAAAGTGTAGTTGCAAAGGGATATGTGATATGTGTAGAGTTCTCATTATGCCTAGACATGATTATACCTAAATACAAAAAGTCTATTAGCCAAAAATCCGGAAAGCCCTCTAAGCAAAGCTGTGCTGAAGAAACATCACAAAGGGCAGTGACCAGCAGACGTCCCAATCTGTCGGACCTTCTCGGGTGCGTTGATGTGGGTGGTTGAGCCGGTAATGCCGGAGGCGCTGAGTCAGCGACATCCTCTCCAGCACACGTGTGCACGCGTGCGGGCATGCTCCACTGTTTTGATCCCCCGGCCATGTTTTAGAAACATACATTTTGTCCCTAAATACAATGTGTATGTTTTAAAAGACAAATAATGCATCCAGTACATGTTATTCCGAGCACTTGCAGTCCGGAGTCCGTTGCAATATTGGCCATTGCTATGGTGCATGATGCGGGCTCCACCGTGAGTACAAAGAAAAGGGATGGCTTGTTGGTTGATGGACTGAAAACATGGGAAGAGAGGGAAGCCAACAAAGAAAATTGGGAGGATTGGCGTTGCTCAAGTTGGCACAGTCGACATGCATGGCTGTATGGAAATCACAGGGGATGATCTTTGTCACCCCGCCAATGTAGAGAAGCACGCGATCAAGGAGTTGCAGCAGGTCCAACGGCGTGACAAGTACAAGCGATGGTTCGCAATTCTCCATGGAAATGCTTGCGGTTTCAGGCACAATCAAGGTGCTGTCTCCTGGGTGAGACTTAAGGAGCCCAAGAAACGAGGATCACATTCACGTCTGATGGACCACCACCCCCACGCGATTGACTTGGGGGGTGTTGAAAGCCATGCATTACCAGTGCAGCATCAGAACCGAGTGATTCATGCACTAGCAGCTGGTGCTGCTTTGGAATGTGTGGTCTTGTGGGATGGATGGCTTGCTCACAAGTAGCTAGCATTGGGAAGATTGTTTCCAAACAATCCAAAATTCACACAAATTTGGTGAAATATTTGAAGAGGAAAAGCATGATGGTTTCCCTTTGCGAGAATTTCTACTGAGGCAACCGTGGCAACCGCAGTGCCGCAGCGGTTGCACATGTGGCTGCTTCGATCAGCGACTTTGTTTTGGCGTCGCGCACTGCATGTTTGCATCTCAGTCTGATCTTGGGCCAATGAATCATCAGCCAGGATCCTGATGTGCTGCAGCCATGCAGCAGGTAAGGGACGACACATCAAGAGATTTCTCCCGCGTTGTGGTGGACCGCCAGCTCGCTCACCCCCCCACTCCATGGGGTTAGAGATCTCTTTGTCGAACGAGTCGGACGAGGACCGAGACAAAATCATTGTCAAGTAATTTTCTATTTAAGTTCTGTCAGATAATTACACATGATCTGTCAACCAGTGCCTAGAACTTTAGGCGCTTCCCCCAAACAGCGCCTAGAAACTTAGGCGCTCCCGCCAAATGGCGCCTCGAACTTTAGGTGCACCCCCGCAAATAGCGCCTAGAACAAAACAGTGCCTAGATGTTTAGGCGCCTCTTCCAAGCAGTGCCTAGAACTTTGGGTACTCTAGGGTTCCCACCATTCTATTGTGTTTGCGTGCATGTGTTTTCGTTTTTGAGAGATGGGTGAGTATGATGTCACAAAGTGCCAGGCTGCCAACATGCATCGGTGCCTATGTTTTCATCTTACTGTTCTGTGAATGGTTCAGTGATTGGATCCAATCTCAACTCAACAGAAAATGGCAGACATACGGGGTACAGTACAGTTTCGAGACAATATACAGTATACAGTATACAGCAGTATACAGCAAAACAGCACACGGCACAAGCTCAAGAAGTTGACGAGTTGCAATTTAGAGATTACAGAAGCAGACCAGACCAAACCAGTTTCGACTGGGGCAGTCTTGCAGATCATTCAATAATTTTAGATTGTACAGGACCAGTGACCAGCAACTCTCAAATGTGGCAAGCGGTTAGTTCCAATGATTTATGGGATGGACATCCTGGATTCCAAGACAATCTTGACAGGATTTTGGACTTGCAAAAAAGACTGCACAAAAGGGGTGGGGTTGTTTGAGGCCAGAGTCAGCAAGACTGAGGACAAACTGTAGGAGAAGCAGGAGAAGCCGATGTCAGAGGTAACATCACAGCCATCAGGAGTTGTCATTTCTGGCAATGGCAAAACCCTGGTGGTCATGCAATCAAATGCTGGCACCGGTCACAATTCAACGGCCTGTTCAAATCAAGCAGCTGTGGAACAAGCCCGCAAAAAGGACGGCGTCAGGAGCATGCATTGACACAGTCAGTTTGCAAATTTCACATCCAAACATTTCTGGTCTTAGTCATCTCAAAGGCTTTTCCAACCCAGCCCTTCCCTGCAATGTGATCCACTGCAAGCGTCTGGTCACAGCAATCCCGCGCAGTATCAAAAAGGAGCAAACGCATTCTTCGGCTTTTGTATTTTGCTGTAAAATGTGGAGTCTCTTTGTGTGTACTTTTGCATGGTAAAGAGAACATATACAAGAAACCCTCAATTACGCTCAATTATTTATCGAAGGAAGTTTAAATAGAAACTTCCGACAATATGGAGAGTTGAAAAGCAGGAGTAGAGTAGTCAAGTCAGTCGACAGAAGATGCAATAGTCAGAAAGTTAGAAGAAAGAAGATACACCCGCGCCAAATGTTAGAGAAGTCACGAAATGCTGTGTTTTTTCATAGATTCGTGTGTCGGGTCAGTCCAAAAGTAGGCCTGTTAAAGCGGCGGGTGCGGAGGTAGGTGCTGAGAGGTGACATCCAAAATTGCACGCCGCTGTGGCGAAAAGCACATTTTCAAGTGAAAATGTGCAAAAAACGTCAGGTCCGAAACATTTTTGGAAGTTAAGATGTCGAAAAATTGCACGCCGCTGTGGCGAAACGTACATTCGGAAGTGAAAATGCTAAAAAAATTACAGTNCATAATTTGATTCATTAATGACTACATACATGATATTTTCATATACATACATAGAGAGATTTAGTTTTTTCATCCATTCATACTCCACACATGGATATGAAATACAAGTCTAAAATCGTTGATTGGAAAGATCTCAGGTCGCTTCGGTCCCCGCAAGTGCGACTGCGTTTGGGACTCAAAGGTGTCCATGGTGCTTGGTTACGTTGATGGTTGTGATGATGGTGACTGCTTCAAGTGTTTGGCCTGAGGACCGCAGATCAGCCAGGTGCGCCAGTTTAATTTGCACATCCAGCGTGAACGCCGATCGAATGCAACATGAAGGAAAGGCTTCAAACTGTATCTGTAGGCACATTTGCTAACAAAACAATCTCATTATCTCGTTGAGATTTTTTCTAGTGTTTTCTTGGGATGTTGACTTGCTGCGACCACCAAAAATATTCCGAATATTTAAGGTTTGGGGACCCCCAAGCGTAGCCATCAATTTCCAGTGGTATCAAGAGGTAACGATTCTGTGCCCAATATCGAGCTCCTGAACTACTGGTGGCAGCTGTAGTTCTCAAGGTAGTGTGTATATGCAAAATACGTAAATATGCACAACATGCCAGTTTTAGATTATTCAGAAACTTGCAAAAACAGATACTTATCGCATACTGGTGTTGATTTGATCTTTTCTTCATGCTGCGTTTCCATTCTGACAGGTCATTTTTTTCCACGTGACACTGACTGGGACCTAGACCTAGAATGCTGCATTTATATATATATATACACATGTATTTACATAGTATATCATATATCATCATATCGATATTACTGTACGCACTGTATCACTTTGCATATAAGACTTAAATTGACATGATTTGCACCAATGTTGTTGAGGGCGTTTTTTTTAACCATGTCTTCCCGATAGACGTGAACATTTCCATGACTTTTCCGACGGGCAATCTCGGATCGTTTGTCATCGTTTGTCGTACCTGCCAGACGCTATGCGACCTGAGCTGCAACGTGAGGTCCATGGTGTGACCGATGTTTTTGATTCGTTGTCCAAATCCTATAGAAAGTCTTCGGTTGGAAAACCGAAAACCCAAATTTCACCAAGATGGAAACTTTTTTGACGATGACACAAGCTAGGCAAGTATAAGGAAAAAAACCAGGGTAAAGCATTGATTCCGGGGTTCAATGGGCTTAATGAGATGAACATGAGCATTTTTTTGGGGTAGATTTCACCCATCCTGGCTACTAGCCATCCGAGTTCTTCCCTTTGAGAGGTCAGCTTCGGCGTCTTTCGTGGTGCTCAAGTGCCTATGCTGTTTTAACGATTAGGACATGGAAACGCAGCAAAGAGAGGAAGATCTTACCCATGACATCCCATGACCGACCTGAAAGGCTTGGAAAATTTAAGCTCGAGTTTTTCGTAGTAGGTAACTAAGTGGTGGTTTCAAAGATTTGTTTATCATATTTCATTATCACCTCTGGAGATTGCCTGGAGATGATTACCTGGTTGATCTGTATTGATACCACCTTAGTAGGGTTAAGATTTTCTGATTTTGAAGCTGGGTCGCCATGAAAGTTATAAGTTATCCTGCTGCTAACTTTGATGTTAATGAACAAATCCATGAAAAGCCGGTGGTTGGATGACTTGGTCGATTCTTACAAAGCAAAAACTGGAAGATGGATTTCAAAGAATTTGGTGGGGGTTTTACTACGACTCCCATAAGGCTCTGACAAGGAGGTTGACCGTGAAATTGGGGAAAAGATGGGAACATCAATAAGATCACAACACTATGTGAGGATACTCAGGTTCCCATTTTGTGACAAGAGTTTCCAGGATCAGTGTCCATCCACATGGGGTAATCCCATGTAATCCCACTTCCCACTTCTGGAAAGTGTTTTCCAATTTGGCCCGATGAAATGTACTCCTTGGTGGTTCCACACATGTTTCTCGAAATATTCATCCCAAAAACGAACATGTGCTTCAGGAGGGAGATGATCCACTTTGACTTGCACGTCTTTTTTTTTGGGTGGTTCAACTCGCCCAATGTTCTTGCATTTTCCCCATGGGTCGATTTTTCCTTCAAACTGTTTCATGTGGCTTGACCGGGTGGTTTTTTCTACAAAGGTCTTTGCCACGAGCGGAAGTGACTTCGAAGCGTTGCTTGGTTGATGAGATTCTCGTGGATGATGTATCATTCTGGTACTTGGAGGTCCACAGAACTAGTGACTGCAATTCCTAAGCACAGCAAATCTACAAACCACACGGGTACGGTATAGTAATGTTATAACTTGAGTCACCATTTGATTGCAAAGTAACCGTTACGACCTCAAGTAGGTGAATATGTGTTGGGTCTAAATATGTGTAGGGGGATGAAGGAAAGTGATGAAGTTTTAGCAGAAAACCAGCCAGATGTATACCCAGATAATGAGTGCTGTTGGTGGCTTCCTTTGCAAATTGGGAAGCTGAGTCGATACTCCTGTGCCTCTCGCTGTTTTGCATTGAAAGTCATTGGGTGATTCAATCTTTCCAGCCTTCACTTTGCATCTGCCCTGGATATTCAAAATTATTCAAAGAATGCCACCCTCAATGCCAGGTGGTCAGTGGTTAGATGATTTTGGATATGTATATGTATATATGATACATATATATGATACATATATATGTATAAGATTTTGAGGAGTACAGGGAGCCATCAAGTTTAATACCGAGCTCCTTGCCCCTGAGGGATACAGTGGTTAATTTGTCTCGGTAAACACATAGTGTGTTTGATATATCTTTGAAACCAAGGGATGATATTGCTAAATACACAGTTTGTAATCAAATTATACAAACAGACAATGGCATTTTGATGCGATTGATACGTCATGAGATGAGGATGCATAATATGAATACAATCACATCTTTGCAGTTCTACATTGTACTTTTACAGTGATATACACATATACTTACGGGTCTTTCTCTTGGTATGTCCCCTCCACCAAGGATGCCAGTGAAAAGTCAAACTCAAGTTTATGATGACTGAGCCTAAAAAAGTCATTGAAACCATCCCGGCAGTTGCTGTACATACTTTTCTTGGTCTAGATAACCTCATACTATTGATTTATATCAAATAATACAATATCTAATATACATCGTGTACAAAACACAATACCTATGATCCATCACACATCGCCGCATACATCTATCTACTTATATATTGTATGCATACAAATTCAATTTAGACAAACAAAAAAATCCAGGGGGAAAATGTGGTCCTTGAGGTCCGATTTCTGTGAATTCCAAGGCTTCAACATCCTTATGGATCAATTGCAGAAACTGATGGATCTGATGTTGAAGGTGCGAAGGGATGTTGGTTGTTACCTTCTCTGTTGTGTTTGGGTTGAATTGGAATTTGTACTCGTATATGATAGGCAATGATTGTAGAGTGGTTTTTTTATCATGAAAAACAGAGGAACAGACATCCTCCTACTAGGACTGTTGAGGATGAATTCTTTGAAAATAATGATGTTAGTTGTCGTTGAAGAAGATAGATACTACATGTTGCTGTTAGTATAATGCTTGTATTTTGTATTATTCAACTGTGTCAATGTTTGCATTGGTTCTCAATCTTCCGCCGGATTGGACAAATTGTGGCTGAAAAACTCTGAGACGTACCATCACATCGATTCACCGGGGGATTTTCTGCATGTCATGAAGCCCCCCAAGACCAGAGAACAGTTTTGACTCGACTTCCTGCTGGTTGGACCGCTGTTTTTCCTTATCTGTTGTTGTTTTCACCTGAAAAAAACTTGGGGAAGGTGATTCACCATTTTTTGACGTTTGCTGCATGCTTTCATACTGGTTGGCTCATGCCACTCAAATTCAATGCAACACTTCAAACGCAAGGGACCAGCGGTGAGATCTTACCCAAAAAATGGTGAAATGGTGGTTTTGGTAGGCAAAGTCTCGGAAATTGGAGGGTGAAATATGATGAACTGCGCCTTTTTTTTGTTGTGTAAAAAACCGAGACCCCTTTTTCAGGTGGATCCCCGGGACTGATGGGGATGCGTTTAGGGAGACCATGGACATCAACAAACCACAACAACAAAGATAAGAGATATAAACTTCCTCCGATCTAAGAATCTAAGCCCCCAAACCACGTTTCAAATCCTTTCCCCATGGTTTTCAGCCCTTTTTCGCCGGGTCCTTGTCAACGTTTCCAAGGTTTGTTAGGTCAGTTGGAACTCCGACGTGAGGTGCCAATGGGGTTCGTGACCTTGGAGTTGGCCAAAAATCACAGGGATTCCTTGCGTTTAATTGGCCCATCCTTGAATACTCCGTTTTTCATACCCCTATTGTCCGTTTAATACAGAAATTGGTGACCGTTTAATACCTTAATAGCTATATAAAACAGAGGGTCCCGTCCGCTGAAATAGTTCTGAAACAAAAGGGGCCGAAGGCGATCGTCGAATACCAAAAGAAATTAATGGCCATACATTATATTACATTTTCTAAACTTCTTGCACATTGTCATAGAGTCATACAGTTACAGGTCACATACTTAGTTACTATAGTAGTATGACTACACATACGATGATTTGTGCACTAGCAGCACATTGTGGACGCCGTGGTGTTGTTTTTAGACGTTTTGAGTGCTTCAGAACAAACTTTCCCCCCTTTCCAATCTTGGCTTACAGCCTGACAGCATCTTTGCATGTTGCATACCAGACGACATGCATGTATTGTGATCACACGTGCATTTATGCATGTAGATGTCATTCAATCATTTAGAGGATATCAAAACATATACCAATGGTTATACAAAATGATACAGCATCTATTTTTGTGTTGTATAGATATACGTATTCATAAAACAGTTCCTTCACATCTTCATATTTACTAAATTAAATCCTACATCAACCGGTTTGACAGGTTTTGGCACCTAGTATTTCTGCTGCTAGAAGTGCAGCAGTTGCCGGTGCAGTTTGTGTTCTCAAGGGTAGACTGTGCGTGGTTGGGAATAGATCTCCATTGCTTCAGGGATATTGTTCAAGTGATTTAGGTGGTTAGGATCGAGATATATACAGTAGGTACGATAAGAAACACAATCACGTCATGTTTGATACTACTCACCAGATTACAGGAGAGTATAGAAAATGTATCTCTATATACACATTGGATTGAATGTGTTTATATCTAAACATTATACTGTACATCCATTGAGTACATATATATATTTATCATATATGTATATACATATATCTAATATGTATATATATATATATGTATATATTTTTTTATGTTTATAATTTGGTGTGGTGAACTATGACATGATTTACCCAACAAAGTCTACCCTTCAGTTCCTGGTTGAACCTTTTTGATTTTTGTTGGGATTCCGACCTCGCCGAGTCAGAGGCAGGGTGAACTTAGCAGAGGTTTGCATAGTATAGAATGATCCTGGCTGAAATCCTGCCAACCAGTTGAGGTTGGTAGTTTATCCCATTGTTTCTAGGGTTTCATAACCATCCCAGGTGGTTGTTTGGGATTTCAGCCATCAACCATTTTGTTGATGTCGATGTTTCTTTCGTGATTGCTGTTGGAAAACGGACTTTCCAGCCAGAGTGATATTAGTTTGCCAGAGGGTAATAGGTGTTCTCTTGGATACTTGTGTGAAGAGGGACTTTAGATTTTGGGAATCTTGGCCTAGGGATAAACCACTGGGCTAACCAAGTGAATTCATCGAAAACTCCAGAAACAGATGTCTCATTTATTGCTAGTGGTAGTAAACCGCAAAACTACAACTAACCATACAATGTATCACCAACTAAATATAGATGACTGGTGACTTCCTGAAATTTCTGCGCTGGCGCAACGAGCATTTCGATGCTGCAATTTGAGGCCTGGCAAAACAGTACGACTTCAGGAAGTTCCACTGGTGCTGCTGCATGCTTAGCCGCCTTAGAAGCGAAAGGTAGACCCAGTGTACCTTGGGGCGAAACCAGGATTGGATGATGGAGAATGGCTGATGCCTTAGGGAACTTTAGTGTGATATCTGTATGTATATGAATGGTGAGTTCATACAGTTTTTTTTGGGGTGAGGGATTGAGGAATCCTCCCAAAACATGGGGAAATTGCAGTTTCATGTAATTTGTAGGTTGGTTCCGGTGCATGTTTTGCTCATCAAGCCTTCCTAGAAAGCTAATTGGGCCCCTTAAAGATACAACGTTTATACCCCCATGTTTAAGGGTCCAATGGAATTTCAGGATGCCTCTCCACCGGTTGTTTTTCGCATCAAACCTGGGGAAAAAGAACAGTTGGAGATGTTGAAGTCGTATCGTACCTAAAGTTTTGGAGTTGGAAATGCTGGTGGTAGTATGCAATGACACTGAGGAATCGATGAAAGCAGCAATTGCATCATAGAATCATATATTATATTTGAAGTTTTTCTGCGCAATGCGCATCAATGATGAATTGGGAAATCCCTTAGCTTTGCGTTGTTAAGCACAAGGAGTCGTTGAGTGTTGGTCACATTGTCAGGTACCACCATGCTTTCGCTCCTGGGGTGAACTCTGTGAGATGGTGCCTTGGGCGAAACTTAACCTTCAACTGGAAGTTAGCAGAAAGGAACGTTGTGTTTCTCGTTTTTTGTTCATGTAGTAAGGGTGGCGACTTGTTTGCTGTTTTGTTATTTTGTTCTTGTTTATTTTTGTGTTTCAAATTCAATATCATCCCCTTGGGGTGATTGTTTTTAACCACTCATGATCACTTATGTATGCTAATTGGTAAAAAGTTCGGGTTCATGAGCGAATGAATGAAACTTAGGGATCCCCAACCACCTAAAGAAAATGTCATGTCATCCTGGTGTCCAATGATTGCTTCAAACGTGGATAACACAACGGAGCTGTTTGAGAAGAGCTTTAGAGCTGATCCTGTGAAAACCACAGTCAACCGAGGTGTTTTTGTAGATCTTGTTGGGAGATTGACTTAGGGAAATGATATTTTATATGCTACATAGCTGATATCATGATAGAAGTTGGTGTTTTCCTTTGATTTTAGATCCTTGTGGGGAAGGCTGACCATTTTTAATGGATCTACATGCATTGACGGACCTTGATGGACTGTTGTTTGAATCAAATCTCATCATCCCATCCCATGTGTGTTGAAATTCTCAGATGGCAGCGAACATTTCCCACTTCCGCAAGACAAAATCCAAGTTGGTCTGAAGATATTGGTGTTTCCAAAAATAGGGGTACCCCAAAATGGATGGATTTAGGGTACCACTATTTTTGGAAACACCCATATGTACAAATGCATCATCAAAGTTCACCATCCTCAAATTCACCATCAAAATTCATCCTATTCACCAACAACTCCCAGGCTTGTGGAGAAGCTTTGGAACCATCCTTGC
This sequence comes from Breviolum minutum Mf 1.05b.01, assembly GCA_000507305.1. Classification (NCBI taxonomy): domain Eukaryota; class Dinophyceae; order Suessiales; family Symbiodiniaceae; genus Breviolum; species Breviolum minutum. The sequence goes on from DF239251.1 coordinate 107,415, forward strand.
CATTGGTTCAGGGTAGTGCCTTATTAAGACTCACCTTGTGTGGGGCCACAGTTTGGGATAGGAGATTTTTTCCATCAAGCATGACATCTGAGTAAACGAGAGATGACCAAGTTTCTAGAAACGACTGTCGTAATCTTTGATCGCGAATTTCATGATTTGTCCATGATTGTTTTCATGATGTTTCCATGATACTTCCATGATATTTCCATGATTTCCATGACATTCCATGATTTCATTCAGATTGACAGGTTTCGATCCTGGAGCCCCCCCCGTGACTTTTAAAAGCCCCCGTGACTTTACCAAACAAAAAGCCGGAGGCCACAGGAACGTGTGGGATGTTTCGGTCTGGGAGCCCACAAGGAAGCAAGTGGAACAAGACAAGGCTTCCAGGTGTCTCATGACTCACCACAGTTGGAGGTTGCACCTTAGGTTTTTCAAAGTCCTGACTTCACCTCAAAAGGTGAAGGTGATGAAAAAAAGGCTTTGATTTCAAGTTTGATAGATGCTGGATAATCATCATTGATAACAAGGTGAAGGTGATAAACAGGTGTTTTATCATTGTTTTCATCCTCCCACATTGATAGGATAGCTGTGGATAGTGACATCTTCCCTTGCTGTAGTGGACATGGCAACTTGAAGCCTGGGGACGGTAGAGCTGAGGTAGTCGGCTGGGTGCTGCACGTTGTCATTCTGGCTCTGATATCATGGATGGTTATGCTTGGAGACTCATGGTGCTTGCAAATTTTTAAGGGAACAGTTGATAAGATTCCTTGACAACAATTGAACTTGGAAACTTTTGCTTGTTTAAGCCTCAAGAAATCAAGAAACATTGGAACATGTTGGAACATTTTGAGCCTGAGAATCTTGAGAATCTTTGGGAAGCAACAGTAATATCAACGAAGTGCAGCAGCAATATTGCTGAAGTGAGAAACTGAGGCTCCCGAAAGCCCTGAAACCAATCATGTTTTCTGGATTGTTTTACCCAACAAATTACTGTATATACTGTACCTTGGAAAGAATGAATCCAAGAGTTGCCACAAAATGATTGAAACTTGTGATGCTTTTCATCCCAGCAACAGTAGAAGATGGAAGTTTAAGCTTGGGTTCCCCCCCAACAAAAAAGAACCTAAAACATCCTAAAATTCCAATAGGTGGAGACTTTGTTGGGTGAGGCAGCATCCTAAAATCAATGGATTCACCACTGGCTGGCCTCGACTCATTCAGGTGATCAATGGCTTGATGCCTATCCGTTTGGAGACCTTACGCTTGGTACCTTGATCTGCAATGACTGGATCCAGCCTGGTTGAGTTGATAAAATCATCTAAACACACAAGGTGTTTCCATCTTTTAAACTGTGACTTGGCTTTTGATTTGTTTGTGTTTTGGTTTTCTTCTAGAAATCGGTGGAATGGAAGTTGATAGGGGGAGTTTTGGAGTATGTTTGACTTGTCTATAAAGTTTCATGCCGCATCCAAATATCTAATTAGTGAGGCCATGTTAAGGGAACGACTTGGAACTTGGGATGATCATGATTTCCTAGTAAAATAGGGAGCCGGTTGAAGCCCCTAATATTATCCTAATCACTATCTACCGTAGAGCGTGTTGAGCTTGGCAGTCTTATCCCATAAATATCAAGTTCAAAAAAAAAGCACTGGCCTATCAATTCGAGTTGAATACGATTGACTTATCATATATACTTATATCATATCTCTTGTATAAACAAGGTAAACATATAAAAACCTGGTGTGTTTTTCCATTGTTTTTTCCTACATCATACATCCTATAATAAGCTTCTCTTCCCCCCCCCCCCCGGTGATGGCGGATCCCAGCAACTCCACCAACCTTCTTCCGAAGGCCGCCGCCACCTCGGCTGCGGAGGGGTTGATACGAAGCCAGCGAGGCGAACAGCTCGCCCGGCAGTTAGCCCCTGAATCCCTGGATGGTTAGGAAGATGATCCGGATCCTTTAGAGTTTTTGGGGCCTTCGGCCTATTTTTCAGGGGTCATGTCACTGTTGAGTTTCAGGGGAGGGTAAGTGCTGGCCCAGTGGGTAGGATGATGATTCCAACATTTTGAAGTCATTCATTTGTTGTTGTTGTTGTGGCTTTAACCCATGTCTCTGACGCTTTTTTTTAGGACCTTTGGATGCAGAGGATCCTATCTTGCAGGCTTTTTTTGGTTGGTGACATGGTGGGAAAGGACTCATTTTTTGGAAAAATGTGTGAATCTATGCCCTGTTGTTTTCTATGCTACCTTTTCTTTATATACCTGGTACTGTCTCTCCATCTCTCTAGTTTGATGTACTGTCTATATATTCAAATCGTAGACATTTGCTTATGCATATACGTGGAGAAGCGTGCAGCCGGTGACATTCTCTTCTTTGCTGCTTGTTGTTTGCATGTTCATTTCGTTGGCCAACCTTTTGTTGCCGGTTTTGTGATAGAGAACACTATACCGTTGATGAACAAGTCATGTGGATGGAACAGTTTGGATGGCAACAAAACGCTGGTGAATGCAATTCTTGATGGTCCAATTAGTTCATATGAATTCCTTAGATGTAAGAAAATATCAAATATCGCAGCATTTTTTTAAGTCTATAGGGTATTCCGGTATTCAATAGTGTGCAATTGTTCATTACCCGTTCTCCTTCCACTATCCATGCTTGTAACTCGTTGCCCGTTCGCAGGGCAGCTGGTCACAGAGAGTTTGTTGATGTAACTTCAATTTTGAGAAGTACTGTTGATGGTTGTGGAATCTTAACTAAATCACCTGAGAACAGCTGAGTTTTCAAAACAACAGGCAAGTATATTTATGAAATTGTAAAACTGTTGATTTTGGGGATTGTGAACTACCATTGTCCCTGAAATACGGGCTTATAACTTATATCTATTCCCTATATTCCCCATGAGCATTATGAAAACATGACCAAGGCCCTGGGCCAGAACTGAGGGGGGTGAAATAGTGGGGTTTTAGGTGGGCCCCGTTTGGATGAAGAGCTTTGGACACGTAGGATAGGACGTCCGTATGACTGTTTGACTTTTTGTTTGAAAACACATTCCCAAACCAAAAAGTCAAAGGTGTTAGACTAGAATTTCCAAGAATCACCAGACGTTGGCTTCTACTCCCTCTTTTTTTGAAGCCACTGTCTTGTGTATGTAACACGGGACGTGATTTATTTTTACTTTTGGATGCACAGCAGATAAAAATACCCGATGGGATCTATCATATGCTCATCATTTCTTAGGCGACTGGTGCTTCATGAGCACATGATCCATGACGATCAACGGGCAAAAGTTCGTCTTATGCCATGAATCAAGAGGCCTTGCGAAGCCTGTTGTTGCAGCTGCCCCACATGGCACGAGAAGAGGGATGTCAGGCCACATGGCGGTGCACGCTCTAAAGGGTGGGATTTTGGACCCATGAGATTGGAGGCTTTTCGGTTTTTTCAAGCAGCTTATGGTTGTTGTCAAAAAACATCCGATGTCTGTTGAAGTTTGAGAGTTTGGCAGCTGGCTGCAACGCCAGGAAGATATTTTGCTTTGTGTAGATTGGGATAATTAAGTTATAAAAACAACCTAAATCGGTGCAAACAAAGATGAGCCATCAACAGAATTCCACCAAATACATGCTCAACAACTTTAAAAACAACATGTCATGACTACATGGTGCGTGTGATGGGCAATATCTGCACCAGTTGATATGGTAGATTCATATACTGTAGATTCCCCACTATCGAGTTTTAACGCATGGTATATACAGTAACCATTCCAGCTGACAGTTCACGCGAGCATGGCATAAAGCTTTGGCTTCCCTTGAAATCATATTTCTACTCCTGGACTCGGTCTCCACCCTATGCAAAGGTTTTAGGTTTCGGAAGCCTCCAATTGATCAAAGATTTTGATGCATGGGGACACAGGAAGTTTTACTGGGTGGGTGCTTAGCTATAGGTGGTGGTTTCACGTATTTTTGAATCTTCACCCGAAGCATAATTTGAAAGATTCATATTTTGACAAACATATTGTTAAGATGGGTGGTTCAGCCACCTACTTAGTCATGCGCAAGTTGAGTGCATTCCTGGGATAACAATTTTTCTGTATATGTTTATATGGGCAGTAAATGAGCAAAGAGTGAGAAGTTGAGAAAAAAACAACCACTATGTTCCTCTTTGCACCCAGTGTCATATCATGTCGTATCCTTCCAACCTTCAACTATTTCTTTACCAGATTTAGATTGAACATGCTCTTTGCCGGGTTTGAATTGGGTTTTTCTCTCAAACCTATGTCATGTGTCCATCTGACACACCACAAAATGTGCAGCTGGCAGGTAGCAGGTGCCATGACGTTTGAAGCTTTTGATGATTTGGCCAAGAGCACGGCGCGGTCATGGCGGATTTTGTGGAGACTTTGATGGGCTTGATTTCCCCAATAAGACAACGCTATGGCACGAATTGTTCATGAGGGGCGAATCAGAAATACTCAGAAGATTGACCAACTCATACCTGAAGGTCAATCAATCTGAGCTGTTATGATCATCCCTGCTCATCCTCTCATTTTCCAGTTGATGGTTCACCTGTCTTGTTGCCAGGTGAAGAAGGGTGAACCGTTTGTTGCCATCAAACATCCAACATCCGAAATGCCATATATGGCGGCTTCAAGATCCCAAGTTGATGCTTCCCAGTCACCCCATAGCATTCGATTGAGGTACCGGGGGAACATCGGAAGATGTTTCTGTTGTCCGCCAAGCAAAACATTATTGTCCATTGCCATTCTGATAAGTGATAAAAGTAGAGGGTGATGTATAGATTATAGATTATAAATTGATAAGTTGTAATTAAGGTCAATTACAGCGCAACCATCTTGGGGTTTCTTCCATTCCGCGAAAAGTATGTCACCACCAACCATTCTTATCTTTATGCATAGTCAAGTCATTTTTTTCAGGTTCTCAATATGTCAAGAAGACTTGCCTTGAGCTACACGTTATATATACACACACATAATTTATATACATACAATACATATTGCCATGAGGCTACCAAGCTAAGAATGGGATCCCAATTAGATATCCAGGGGTCGATGTTGAAAAAGGTCAGTAGTTATACAGGTATACAAATAGCAACGTCCAATAACTGTGGTTTCCAGGCCCGCCTGGCACGGAAGAAGCCAGAGTTGGAAGGTGGGAAATGTGGGACGAAGGCTTTGGATTCAATTTTCCTTGAAAAAAAGATGTCCACAAATTGTTCCTGAAGGCTTTTGAATGATGTTTGCAGATGTGCTGCTTAAAGACGCCTTTGTGTTTTGCTTGGTTGTTGTTATATTAAGGGAATTAAAGGGAAGGGGGTTTAGTATTGGCTACTCTATGATATCTGAAGCAACTGAGAGTGGACACGTTATCTCTTGGATTTGAGTTGCTTGAATCACAGGTGGAAGAAGGGAGCCTGGAAGGATTCAACCTTGAAGGAACTACCTTAGGAGAATTCTATATAAACGAGACTGTTCATTTCATGAACCTTGGAGTATATGGAAATTTTCGTCAAATTTTGTTTGGATCCCCAAACATTTTAAGACCTTTGCCACGTTTGTGTCTCCCAGGCATCTTTGGACCTTTGCTTTGGGGTCAGGGATTCCCAAAGCAGGGTCCCTTTATAAAGGAACCCCCAGCATGTAGGAAGAACGAGCCTACTGGAACACTCCCAGATTTTTCTTTTAGGTGTTTGTTGGTTTGGTTTTGTATCTATGTTAGCTTTTGTCCAAACAAACATACTTTGTGGGTCGTGTCTTCGTCACTCTGTTTGACTGAAAGCACCCTGAGTAGTTGGCATTTTTTGATTGGAGAAGCTGTCATGGCGGTGGTACTTTTGATTGGGCAGAAATCGCTCTGATGAGTGGGTATCTGACGCCACTATTTGCTTGGTTGTGTATATCCCAAATGCAGGTCTCCAACTGATTCCAACTGATTGAGTTTGTTGTTTCAGATGTCGGCTTTTAACTCGAGGAAATCTCCAAAACATCAAACATGGTCTCCTAGTTCGGCACCATGACACCAGGAAATGGATGCACAAGCCAGAATGCTGTTTTTTTTGGGGGGAGGGCATATGATCTTTTTTCACCAAAATTCTCAGGGGGTGGTTTTGGTCAACTCCAGTTGTGTCACCACCTTGCATTGTGATGGCAAAATCAATCCACTGCAATGATATACCACCGGATTACACTCCAGGGAATGAGTCAGTTCTCTCATGAAACGTTTGCCCAACTATTTACCCTCGAAAGAGATATCTTAGTTCCCAGGAGGGTAAGACTCCCAATATTTGAGGAGATCGAAGCCGTTCAAGCCTTCAGGTCCTTCGTTAAAGAATTTATCTAGCGATATTTCAACATGAAAAATGCATCAACTAAGTGTTGTTAATCAAAGCTAGTGACTAGTTCAAACCTTCTAAAACATTGTTTCTATTCAGCCTAGCAAAGTAGAATGGTGCAGTAGCCAGATCATATGACCAAATACGACTTATCGACATCTCCATTTTTCTGGATGAATTTGCATAGTCACATCCCTGGTGGAAGAAGCAAGCGAATCCTCACAGAAGGAGCGAGCATGTCAGGAAATTGAATAAATTGGTGGACATATAAATATTGCTATCATCATATGCACTGTGTCATTCATTTTTTTGTAACTTTGTTTTACTAACGGTACAAGGCGGTACATAGATATACAGAGTTCTTTTATAATGTTTTTTTCACATCGTCCCCCGTATATGTTTCATTTCTTTGCCCATGTCTTTCTATTTCTATTTGACAAATTATAACATTTCTTTACCATGTCACTCATCCAAATTTCATACATAGTTTACGTTGTTATTCCAATCCGCCGACTTTGCTCAAGCTTTGAACTTGAACATGGCTTGACATTATGTCTCCAGAGTGAATAACAAGATACAACCAGATTCGTAACATTTTGACTGGTACATCAGATTGTGCATCTCAACAACATCGCATCAAACGTACGTATATATATATATGTAATGTAGATTTGTATATATAAAAATCTCTCTCTCTCTATATATATATAATGCATAAATATACATATATGTGTCTTTATATTCATATACACGTATATATATATATACACACATGCACATTATACTTGTCGTACTTATTTGTACTTTGATTGCTAATCAACACATCCACAAAATATACCTCTGGCTTTTGGCCATTACCATTTTTTGTTGTCATTTCTTTGCATCTGGCCTTTGCGTTACTGCGCCGAAATGAAACTGGGCAAATCTCTTTTTGCAACCTTTTGGAGTTGGCCATTTTTTTTCCGTTTGAAAAAAAAGTGATCTCAAGGAGGTCACTGCAGGGAGCAGGAAGTTAATCTTTGGGGGGGGGGTTCCCCAAATCATCCATTTTAACAGGGTTTTCCATTATAAACCATCCATTTTGGGGTACCCCTATTTTGGAAACACCCATATGTTGTATATTATGTTCTATTGGCATTTTTTGTCTTCACAGAAATACATTGCGTACTTACATTTGAGTACAGTTAGAGTTGGAACACATGATGTGCCATTTGGCGGTTGATGTGATGTTGCCTCCTGTGTTTTCGATGAGGTCGGGTTTTGATCTGGTGATGATTTACGGACACCGAGGAATGTGGTGATCCCGTTGGGAGGTATTGGTAGTCGCTTTCAAACAGAAGGCTACCTGACACGACCCAAGCCCTTTATCCCTGTGCTAGGCCGGGTGGATCATGGTTTTTTTCAGGGGTTTGGTGCCTCCAATGGGTATTTGCAAGGGTTGATCACTGCAACAGTAATTTGTTCAGCATGGACACCTTGCAAAAGCATACAAGAACTTCAAAAAAAGTATCTGAAACTTTGGAAATGATAGCTTCAAACTTATAGCTACATAGCAATGACAATGATAATAGTAATGATAATGATAATTAGTAATGATAATAATAATATTGCCCTAGACTTGTTGCGCTTGAACATATAAATGTTTCCAATTTTGAGAAACACATCCGCTTGAGACCGAGTAGGGATTCTTTTTTTGCGGGCAACTGTTGTCTTGTTTTTTGTTTTGAGGTTGGATGGGGGGTAGATTGCTAGCCCATGGCGTGCGTTAAAACCATCACCAAGTACTACAATGTTTTGTTCAAAGTATTTCTTTGGACTTTATCTCATCAATGTTTTTGTTAAAAAAGGGAATCCACCTCATTTTAGGATGTTCCAGATTCAGATGCACATTCTTGGCATTTGGCTGTCATGGCTATTTCAACATTTTGCCACCACATGTCACCTTGCAACAACAAACATGTCGTTTCGTTTTTTGTTGTTGGTCGCCAGGGAAACCCATGATCCGTTGGGTGGTGGACAACTTGTCCCTTTCAGCAGATGATACTCTGGTGGTGATCTACAACCCCGCCTGGATGAGCATGAAGAACTTTATGTACCTTGCCCCAACAAAAACCTTCACCTTTTCAAGCAGCAAATTAAACACAAAAAACTCCCCACCTTTGCGGTTCCCTCGTTCTGAACGGCATGTTTTTTTTTGTTGTTGGGTAGATGTAGTGAACTACTATACCGTAATGGGGATTAGTTAAGTGCCCTTAAAAGGATCTTCTATGAATTAAACAAGTCACTACTATGGAATGTTACTGGTGATTGTAGCTACAAGAGCTGGTGAACAGAAATCTAAGTTGCTGGACACGGACTTGTCCACAAAACTGTAAAACAATAGTCATGGGAATTTAAGGAGAGATGGGAACAACCACCTGAAATGAACATGGTTTTAAATTTATATGTCTATCAGTCTAGTAGTATTTTCTTCTGTTCCTTCTTGTTTATTTTGTGCATCTTGCAACATGAAAATCATCAAACGAAACCACGTCCCTATGCTACTTATAATCTTCGCGCGCTGGAATCTTACTACCAAGGCAAGAACACCTAGCCGACAGAGACGCCCGGATCAGGCTGTGTTCCAAGTGTAGGATCATCAATACCTATCTAATACGCTTGGTTTGTTGCTTCTTGGGTTGCTTGGTTGTTTTTGTTTTCTTGTTTTGATCTTACAAGTGTTTCTAACCCCCTCCCTGAACAACATTTCAGTGCACCTCATTGTTGAGCGGGCTGGTGATTGAGGTGATGTCTTGCAGATGGTTTCCCAAAAAATACAGCGAAATGCAAAGTGGAAATTGCATGATGGAAAAAGAAACATCATCTAGATATCATGGGAATCTAAGGGTACCCCCCCCCAATGCCACCCCCCCAAGAAATAAGGCCTTATTAAGGGACTACTAACCATGGATTTCACTTAATAAGCTCTTATTAGGTTCTTATTTGTTGGGGGGGTTGGCTTTGGGGGAGTACCCTTCGATTCCCATGAAGATAGACAACAGAGTATTGGTTCGACTTCCATGTTGAATTTCAGGGGTGGCCTGGTAAACCAAACATAGCAGGAAAAACTTGGGATGCTCGCCCAACCAAGCCACCTCCAAGATCATGAATCATTTTTAGGACTGAAGGCCCTATTATATTGACCCTTCATTTTTCCACTACTTGGAGGGTGGAGAGCATCCCAACAAATAGACTGACATCATTTTGGCCCAAAAGTGGGACCAATTCTGATGCCTTGAACATATGGAAACGGTGTGAACGGCTGACGGCTAATATACTGACGTATCAATTGAGGTGATCATCACCATTTGAGACGTTTGAAATCAACATATTGCATCCATAAGTAACTGCTTTTGACCTGTAGTAAGTGGATCCTGGTGGTAGGAAAGACTTCCGGAAAAGCAGGTCACATTCCTAGCAAAAGAGGTGAAAACAATAGAAGGCTTCCGCATTCCCCTTTGGATTTTGCCAGGTTTGAAAGATTGAACTTTTGCGGGTTGTGAAGCATTCATAAAACATCACCCCTTCCTTGGGCTTAAAAAATAATGATGGTTTCATGTTTGAATGATGTTTGATGTAATTTTGTCCAAACCAACATCTGTTTGTTTTTACATGGTTCTTCAACGTTGCCTGTTTTTCAAAATCTTTACTGTAAAGACAAGCGGTGTTTTTGGTTGTCTCATCAGCTGGGAAGGTTGGTGGAATTACCTGGTCCTACACGTGGAGCAGCTGAAACAGTCCTCATTGGATTGAATGCACTTCCCAAGGCTTCGAATTGGGGCCTGAAAACTAGCGTAGATTTGAAGGCAGGGTTTGCAAATTCCTCAAAAAGTTTGCAAGTGTTTGTTGGACTTTTTTGGATTTGTTTCTCCCAGATTGACCTGGATAATTTTGGGCTGATACATTTTATGAGAACCCAGGTTCTAGCATGTTGCCAGAGTTTTTGGGTAGGGCAAATTTCAGAATGTGGAAGCCAAAAGAGGCCTCAACACGATCTTTTTGCATGTGCAGACTGCTTGAGAGCCAGCAATAAAGGCTTTATTGTTTTTCAAAACAGGAGGACGCATGAGACGCAGGTGGATATTTCCTGATCTATGATGGGGCTAATTTTTTTTTAAATGTCTGCAGATGATTCAGAATCTCAGATACTTGCATCTGAGAATAACACATGCACAAGAGGGAAAGCAGAAAATCCAAGCTGTCAGAAAGGGAGGTTGGCAGGAACAATTACACCCTGGAAGATTAACATGGAACCNGGGTGTATTTTTAGGTTCCATGTTAATCTTCCGAGGTGTAAAACGCATCGGCGCCAATGATGGTTTTAGTTCCGAAGCTGACACTTCGGAGGTGGGTAAAAGGAATTTTCTCTTGATTTGATTTCTCAACGTCTTGAAAGTCCTACTTTCAAGAGTTTAAAAGGACACCAGCATGTGAGCCATGTCCATGTCTTTCCCGTCTATCGGAGTTTTGATTCCTTTCCAACTTCCTGGGTTCTACAGTCATACATACCAGTCGTACCAATCACAATTTGCCATCTGAAATAGAGCATGTTGAACTCGTAGCAGGGGATGGTCATTTTCATGGCCAGTCATATATAGCAAACCCTCAAATTGGAATCAAATTGGTATAGTTAAGGTCGTAGTAAATCCATCATTCTAGGTATAGATACCTAAGTCACCATCCCTTTCAGTAATTCCTAGGATAGGCTGAACCACCTATGAACCGTTCTTTGATACCCAGCAATGGTTTCTTCAAAACACGACTGAATCAACGTTCTTTTGCCCAGGAGATGTTGAAACGACCAACACTCTTGGCCGTACCTAGGCATTTCCAAAAATGAGAGGTTGGGAACGGTTTGGAAGTTCCCATGGGTTTGATCATGTCCCCCTGGAAAGGTCATCTACCACGAAATTGATGTTTTTTTCTCAAACATCGGCAATGAAGTGACCCTCCAAAAAGTTCCGCCGCCGTTCCTGGAACATAGATGGTTGGAGAATCCACTCTGAATGGATTGATGTATTTCCTATTGCACAAGTATATTGGTTAGCCCGCCATTTGCGATGTAAAAAACCCGAACGGTTGCTTCTTAAAGCTGATTTCTCACATTTTGAAGCTGATTTTGTTGAGTGCTTGGAGATGCTCTCAACTCTGAATTTGTCCAATTGAAAATTGATTGAGACCATAGTTGGTAAGGATGTTTTTCAGATTGTCCTATTGAATCGTTTTCCAGTGTACATATTTTGCAGTAGAGAAAGAGGCCGCAATGAAATCAGATGCTGTGGTTGTGCATATTTGTTTGCATTCACAGGACACCTCATTCATGGTGTTCTAGTAAGGAACACTTACATTTAAATGTTCGGAAATTATGATACTTTGCCTAGCAATGACTCCACAGGCAGCATAGTTCGACACCTATTGAGGAAAAGGTGACCTCCTTAATTAAGGGCCGCTGAATTTGTGACATTTGTGATGAGTCAAGCCATTGGGAATGAATTGCCAAGATGGTTCTTCAGATTGAGGCTATCAAGGTGTTTCATGGTATTTCCTTAATGCTTCTCCAATGATGAATGTGAACGGTGATTCTCTAGAATGCAACAGAACTAGACATGATACCTTTGGTGGATTTCTTTCTGGTCATTTGTGGTAATTTGCCCAGTTGAAACATGGTCATGTTTCCAAACAGATCCAATCCCAACATCCATCCACTTGGTAAGTTAAGGATGGTGATACCTTCTACACCGCCGATGTGGTGGAACGATTTCGTGAAGTGGACCCTTGGACTTGTTGGACTTGTTGAGCAGTTTTTGTTGGCTTTAGATCTCTTATTTTCAAGTAAGAATGGAAATCGGATACATTTTTGAGGACATGATTTGGTATCAGCACCAGTTGATACATATGCTAAATAGTACTACACTCCCTGAAACTAACATAGCACCTGAAAACAGGCCATCCCAAAAAAAAAGCTAGTATTCCAACCATTCATTTTCAGGTGCCATGTTAGTTTGAGGGAGGGTATATAATACTAATTAGTTGACCAGTGCTGACTCATCATTTGAAGTCCTAGAGATTTTTCTTCATCAACCGGAAAAGCGCTTGGAGGCTAAGAGGTTTGAGCCACATATAGAGATCCGTAGAGGGGACCCTTTGTTTGCTTGTGGTTTGAAGAGTTGTTGTTTTTTGACGCTAATTTGAGCAAAATGAAACCCATTTGACTAATTTGATTGAATAGTCTGAAATTACCAACTAGTTTCAGTTTTGAATTAGGATTCGGTTTGAAAGAAACAGCAATGTAAATGAGAGCAACCACTTCCTGTAGATCTTCAATTCCAACTGGAAGGGATGCTTGCAAATTCTGCTGTGATGAATCACAATTCTGAATGATTTGAAACCAACACCATCAGGTAGAACATATGTATTGCATGCACATATAAATGGCATACATGCTTCCATTGAGCATATGGAGTCATTCTGCCCCCCTGGCATTAGGCGGTCATCAACTCCAACTTCCGCCTGCTAAGGGGAAGACCCACAACGCGGTGTTTTGCTTCAAGGATACACAACCTAAACCCATATATAGCTGCTTGGTTTGAGTGTATTGGCTGAATCGATGCGGTTCATATGTTGGTTGGAGAAAAGGAGGACGTTAAGCTGTGTTAGGGTCTCAAGTAACAGTCACGAGGATCATTCAATTTTTAGTAAGGGACCCCTATGCTGGGGATCACCCAAGGTCACTGTGCATGTATATACGTATACATACATATATCAAATTTTCATCTTATTGCATGCAATGACACTCTGAAAAAGCTTGAGCATGGACAAGTCCTGCTTGAGTCAAATCCCCGCGTGGTCAACCGGTTTCCAAAGCAACGAAGCACAGGTTATATCACTATGGATGCAGCAGACAACATCAAGGAGGTCAAGGCACAGTTTTAGTTTGTCCAACATGATCATCCGACACATCTACCATAAGTTCTTCTTTTTGGGTGCCTTTGAGAAGGAACTGTTAAGTGTTGCAACGGAGAACATTGTTGTTTCTTGAAAAAGACGTTGCATGCATTAGAGAACCAGTTGTTTCTGTGAACACCCTAAATAAGGCCTTGGCACAAAGCAGACAACATCTACTAGTAGTTATGTTGAATGTCTTTGTGTTTGCTGGGGTACCCGACGCGTGAATTTTGTTGTTCTCATTTTCGGATGTACTGTGTACACCATCCACCAGTGATTTCGAAGCTTGTGGAATGTGAAGACCTCACATTCTACTGGAAAATGTTTAGTCCTTGAAGTTATGTGACAAACAGAAATCACCTGTGCTTTCCACACCTACTTGTAGCGGGAAAATTCAATCTGTCACGTGGGAATTACCTTTGGCCATAGATCCCTTGGTATCCAAACGAAATCATTTTGGGATCCACGGCAGGAAAAGATCAAGATCAGCGACTGGGCCAATACAGGCGCGGGCAAGATGCCTGTTGATGGTTGAAAAGGTGTTCAGGTTTTCACCACCGAAAGGATCTATAAAACTATAAGAAAACCATAGAAAACCCTGATAAATGGTGGAATAAAGCGGCTCCAACCCTAAATTGGTTTGTTTTCTCGCTGGATTTCTGAAGCATCAACAGGATTTGGCTGAAGTAAAGCTCAAGGTTGGAATATTACAGGAACCTGAAACCAGGAAACAATGTAGATGTTCCGTCGTTTTGGGTTGTTTTTTTGCAAAACAACGTCCAGGGGATCAACTGCATGGGGTGGAACAAATGGGAAAGTGAGTAGTAAAGTAAAGTTTCCTAAGACTTTCCTAAATGAACAAGAACACACGCACACACACACACACACAAGGAAACCCTGGTGGAAAGTGGCACGGTCAGTCAAAATTCTTGAGGCCTTTTTTGGTACATGGAACATTTTTTTGACTTGGTTGCGAGCAAAAGATGACTAAGTCACTCAAGTAGTGAAGGTTCTTGTTCTTGCCAGGAACCACCACAAATGACCCTATACTAACATGGAACCAATGGCTGATTTGGCAAAGATGCATTTAATGACTGCGTCAAAACAAATTGGGAGGATCACGTGTGACCGGATTTCTCCCAAAACGTAAGATTTCAATGAAATCCATGGTGAAATAAGTGTATATAAATTGTAGAATTCACGTCACATTCCACCGATTTCCAGTGCTGTTTTTGATCCATGATTCCATAGAAGAGGACTGTGATGTAAAACTTGGGAGTCAAATCCAATAGTTAATAGTTCAATTGGCAAGCCAGAACCTGACGTCAACCTTGAACAACCTATCTCACTCTTAGCTCAAAACCAAACGACAGGCTGAATTCAGGTTGGGCCTATCCAAATAGATTTGTGTAGCTGTAGCTCCAAGAGTGCAGCTGTTCATTTTTTTTTGTGACAAAAAAGTGCCAGCGGAATGACAAAATCATCCACCTATTGCACCTTGGCACCTTTGGAAAGTAACCACTCAGTCAACTTGACCCAAAATGGTTTGGTTTACCCATTTTGCCCTGGTTGGTCTTGCCAAACATCCAATAGCTTGGGGTTGATCAGAAGGTTCACGCAAAACCTGCTTCACATGTGATTCTTTATCAACATATCCCTTGAAGAAACGACCCTTTGGGGTCTTGATCGAATCTACTTTAGCCATGGGGCTGGTTCTCTCAATCCCAAATTCAGGCACCATTCACATCCAGAACTGGTGCAGCAGGTTCTAACCTTGAAAGGCATGTTACGGCATGTTTGTTCCTTCAACTTTTACCCATCATCAACTTTCCGGCAAACAGAAAGATTAGATGATTAGGACACCAAACGGCCTCGGGGTTTCCCGCAGGCTGCTACTGTTTCCGTGATGGAGTGGAATTAGCAAAGGAATGTTTGAGACTCAGATGAATCCCCGCTTGAGTGTGATGCTGTGGTTGGAAGACAGGTGCGAAAGTTTAGGAGGGATTTCACAGACTTTTTATAGGTGGAAAGTTTCAAGTATGCTTTTATTTGCATGCTTGTCCTAGAAATAACAGCGAGCCTCTGTTATCTTGGCCATTTTTGTTTTCCAGACTTCTCCCATCTTTGTTGAGGGATCTCCATTGAGTTGGCTTCAAGGTGTTTCCACATTCAGGGCAAAACGGCTGGGGTGAACACAAAGGGGTCTTAGCGCATGAGGCCTTACAAAGTTCGTATCGGGTCGGGCGGGTTCGCACAAAGGCTCTGGGGTTCGTAGAGCCCTGTTTCCTTCGTGGGGGGTTCGTCACAATAGCTGTGGAAAACAAACCTGTATCTTCGCAGCGGCCAGTTTTTCTTCGTGCTAATGCCCTTTCTTTTCGCAGAGGTTCGTTTTGTCGTTTTGGGGCTCACGAAGTTCGTAGAGACAGCCCTGTTCACCTTCCTTCGGTTCACCCCGGTTGTTGACCCCTCACACATAAATACTTTGCCCCACCGACCGACTGCTATCATCATAAGGTCAAGAGTTGATCAAGCGCGGCGAAACACAATTGAGTCAGGTTCGGAGATATCCTTGGACAGAATGGGAGAGTTTTGTCATTGTTGTTGTGGTTGTTTCCTGTTTGATTGTTTGTTTGCTAGCTTGTCTGCTTGTTGGCTTGTTTGCTTGTTTCCTTGTTTGCTTGTTTGCTTGCTTGCTTGCTTGCTTGTTTGTTGGCTTGTTCGCTTGTTCGCTTGTTCGCTTGTTTGCTTGTTTGTTTGTTGGTTGGTTGGTTGGTTGGTTGGTTGGTTTTGTTGTTGTTGTTGTTGTTGCTGCTGTTGTTGTTGTTGTCGTGGTTGTCGTGGTTGTTGTTGTTGTTGTTGTTGCTGCTGCTGTTGTTGTTGTTGTTGTTGTTGTTGTTGTTGTTGTTGTTGTTGTCGTCGTGGTTGTCGTCGTGGTTGTCGTCGTGGTTGTCGTCGTGGTTGTCGTTGTTGTTGTTGTTGTTGTTGTTGTTGCTGTTGCTATTCTGTTGTCTGTTGCCCTCAATTTATGCGCTACATCTTTTCTACTACATCTTCGGGTCGTAAAGACAAATTGGCTTCTCATGGCTGCATGGCCTTTGAAGAAAATTGAAAAAGTATCTTGCATGAGGCCGTGTAATCAAAAGCTACAAAATCTGATGCCACCAAACTGCTTGGAGTTAGACATCTGATGCCTGACCGACAGTTTCTTATTTGTGAATCCTGTAAGTTTTGGCATCCTCCCCCACATGTCCACATCCCCTTTAGCCCAGCTGTGAGGATCAAAAGGGAGAGTTCTATACCTCTGGCGTTATTGCTGCCACATGGATTTCAATGGGATATTCTTTCAGAAAAGGCGTTATTTTTTTTGGGATTTTGGGAGAGTACAAAGAACCCCCCCAACATACATCAATGATGCTATGATTTAATGACGTCATTTGTTGGGAAAACTGTAAAGGGAAGAATTGTAAACCAGATACTTTTGAATTGCCGGGTAGCCAGATATTACTTTTGATTGTTGTTTACGAGTTGGTATCAATGAACCAACCCAGAGTTGTTTCAATTTCACCGGTTCTAATCCATGTAACACAGAGGATAGTTTAACCACCGGTCCATTTGTATACAGTACAAATCTCATACCATCCGTTCGGACAAGCATACCTACAAAACTAGCTCATGTTCATCAATTATATAAACTCAGTAAATCTACCTTTGCTATGTTTCACTCCCCATGGAATGGCTCGATGAAGAGGTCTAGTCATATCCCGTGATACTGTTGTTTGAATACATTTTGTGCTCACCGCCGGAAGGATGAACAAAAAACATGCAAATAGTTGATTATGGATGGGGTGGCAGGCCAGGATATCTTCTATCAACACTATGTCTCGTGCATTGTTTGGCTTGGGTTTAAATGGCGAGCAAAAAACTAAAGGGTGCCCGGTCACCAAGCACCCCCCTCCCCCGTGGGGAAGGCCTTGCAGATCTTTTTAAGGGAACTTTGTGTTTTGCTCCTCCTGGTTTCCAAAAGAAAACAGAATGAAAACATACCTGGGTGTTGCGTCAATATTCCAGGCTGGGAAATTTAGGTGGTATGATGGTACTGTTGGTGTATATTATAATTCTTTCTGTGTATATTCTATAGGTGGTATTGCAGTATTTCATTTGGGAAGGACTAGATGTGTGATAGCACAGGCAGACAGAAGGTACCTTACATCGTCCAACCATTGATATAGGGGGAGCTGCGGGTGATGTCCTACAACAAAACGTCAGCTAAAGAGCCCCAGGTTTCTTGAAATGACAGGTTTGCAGTACTTGCACTTTTTCCAACGTACAAGTCTTGTGGGTCTTTTCAGTGTTTTTTTGAGAAACATGTTGCTTCCTTTTTCAGAATTCTGGGCTTTTAACTTTCCATGAACTATGATTTCAGAAGTCATAACATAATACCATTACACAGGTCATGATCCTTGATTCACCATCACCCTTCCCGTGTACGGTAGTGATAGCATTTGATATGTTTTGGCAGCTGCATCACGCGACTGAGGCAATGATTGCGAAGGGTGCACCATTTCGTGGCATCAAGTTGCAACGTGAGGATTTCCATGTGCTGGGCACACCTACCCAGGCAGATGGGGGTGGTTTTTGTTGAAGGGCTGGCAACGATTTCCAAAGAAAGGTCATGGAAACGTTCTGAGTTCCGAATGAAGTCATATCAAAATGCAAGGGAAATTAGTGAAGTATTGTTTGTTCCTCAAGCGCACACACCCAAATCTAATGCACAAAAATGATGTATATGATATTTTTGGGATGGACAATTACATCCTGCAAGTATTCAATTTGCGTGACCTACTCATAGAGCTGAACGGCTCGCTGACTCGCATTCACCGGTAGGTAGCAGAGTGGTGTGCTCTTTGGCCGAATCAGCCAAAGATGCGATTTGTTTTTGCTCCTCGGTACCAAACGAGTTTTTTTGGGGATGACTGTTGACAACAGATGATAGGTAAAGAAATGATAGGTTTTTTGAAAAAGCTGGTAGTACGTGAAGGTGAACTTCATGACATTGGCTGGAAATAGAATACATATATACCAGCACCATCCAACGGGTGGTGTTTGAACCCTAAGGGGTTGCTAAATGGCACCCCTTACCATTAATTTGGCACTCCTTGGAGGGTCCAGGTATATATATATATATATATAGAATCTATTTGGTGGTGAAGGCCACATTTCTATGCACTATCAACAACATGTCCATCTTTGATCATGTCCCCACTTGGCACTGAGGATTTGTATGGATTCTTGGATGGCAGCAAGTTGTTTTTCCCGAATGTTTACCACAGTCTCCAAGCGTTGAATTGTTTTCAATTCTGTAAATCTCCTGAGAAGCTGAGTTGCAATTCTAGCAACAACTCAGCGACTTCAAGAGGTAATGTCCACCTTGGATTTATCAAAACCCAGGCTGTTGTAATTTGGTGCAAGTGTCCCATTTTTGTAGCGATTTGCATGCTTCACTATGGTCCACCGGAAAAAATCCAAAAACACCCGCTGAAGATGCAAAGGTACTTTGATCACAGAGAGTCTTGGAGAAAAAAATGGCAGGTGAACAAGGGGCGGTTGGGGCGATTGGTAGTTTCGTGCGAAGTCACCTGGGGATTTATTATGCTTCAGCAATTTTCAAAGATGATCTCATGTTTGCGGTTGTGACTTGTACTTGTTGTGGTTCTATATGAAGAGGTTAACGTTCATAGACCATGGGTCCCATGGGTGACCAATCTGAACGAAACAGAACACCGATGAACACCGTCTCATGCCCCCCAAAGGTGGGTGTGGGACATCATAAGAAAACTATGACAACACCATCAAGCTCATTATGACCCATTTTTTCTCTAGTTTTCCCCTGGAATGATTCTAGCACTCCCCGTTTCAAAACACTGCTGCCACTCTGTTGAATTGAGGAGTGGCAAAAGCATTGAACGGAACTTGCGTCTCTGCAGGGCCTTGAAAAAGCAAGGCCATCATGTAGCCATTTGGACCGTCACTTGGCATCGGTTGGAGAGGTGTTGCGCTTCCATGGGTCGATCGATTTGGTTGGTAGTTGTGAATTCAAGACTTGCGATGACTCTGAGTTTCCTTAAAGATATTCAAGAGGGTCAAGCAAACACCATGAATAAGATGTAATGAAGTCCTTTGACAAGTAAGCTCACTTGGATTTCAATTACATCGCCTGGATTCACCGAGTATTTTTTGGAAAAGCAATGCACTTGGAAGACATGGCAAACTGTTCTTCTTCAGCCCAACTAGTTTGCCAGTTACCTAGACCTTTTAAGGACACGAAAGAAAGGTGGGCTCTCCGAGTTTTTTCACACCAGAAATGGTTGCCCCCACGAAAGTTTCAGGAATGATCGGAATGATACGACTTGAGAACTGGTGTAAACAATAAACTTGAATTTCAAGTGGAGTTCTTTTGGAAGCAGCTTCTGTTTCCTGTTACCTTCATTTTGAACAGTTCCCGATGAGCCCTTAGCTATTGGTTAAAAGGTGGCTAAATCCCAAGCAAACCCATACCTGAAACCTTTGACTGATCATCTAGAAAATATGCGGCTTAGGGTTTCGGATTTGATAGGAAGATTCAGCCTGTTTTGGTGGGTTCAAGACTGATTTCCTTCTTCTTTCTATCTTCATGATAGCCCTTCCTTGTGCCCACATTCTGGATGGAACATCAAATTAAAGACTTTTGCAAATTATTGCGTTTCATGCGCATTTGTTCCATCATGTTTCTAGTATTCTACTATTATAATTCGGGTTTTAAGCTATCCCCGAATTTGAATCGGGCAGAAAAAAAAGATTCAGAACAAAAATCCATTCGGTCACAACATCTATGCCTAAAAGCGTTCAGGCTTAAAAAAAGATCCACCAAGATCCAGGTACAGGTGCATTCCCTCCTTTCCTACCGAAGCACCAGCCATTTTTGTTGAACTTGAACCAATCCCCGACCGCATTTCGTTCAAAAGTTGCACAATCTCGCCGCTGGTTTTGGCAGACTTTCTTCCAGACCTAACTTGTGTTAAGGGTTTTGTCCACAGATTTCTGATGATGTTTCTGATTTTTACCTCCGTTTTCTGGGTATGAAACCCAGTTAACTATGTTGGCTGGGACATTTTTTTGACAACCTTTTGGTTGGTTCAAAGGGGCCCACATCCCTCGATGCACGTTCAACCGTTGCACAGGAACAGAAAGCTGAAGATGGCGCTGCCATTCTGGATTTACTTCGGACATTGGGAGTGGAGTGACCTCTCAGCAGCTGGTGGTTTTTTGTTGGATTCCAGGTTGGAACCCCATTGAAGGTCTGAAATTTCATCGGTTTCCCCAGGATTTTCCTAGAGTTTCCTCTGGTTTTTTACCCACGAACCTCCCCGAAGTTGGGTTGGACACCATCCGAATGGTTTCCCCCTTGTTGAAAAAACATAGCAGCAATTGAGATATTCATTGTTTTTTCAATGATGAATGTTTAAAAAACTTGTGTTTTTGGAGCTATTCCAAACTTTCCCCTTCACTTCAGCGCTCAGCCGGCTACTGGTTCTTGACTCTTCAACCTCTGAGATTTGCACTTGTAACTACAGCTTTTTAGTAGGAGTGTAGATGTAGAGATCCTGTATGTAGATGGATAGGTGAGCAGGGAGCAGGGGAGCCCAGCACGTTTCTACAACTCGTGGTGTTGTTTGTTTTACTACTTTCGCCCAGGTACCATGAACTTCACTTTGGCAAGGTCGCAGCTGATTTCTACATTGATGATCGAGGCAGGGAATCTTCATGTTGTCAATAGCCAGGCCAAGTGCCTTTCATCTCAAGTTTTTTGTTTGATAGCTGTTGTTTTCCGGAAATGCTGGATCTGGGATTCGGGATCAGCGGGCTTTTTTTCGCATCAGAGTTGTTGTTGGCATGGTCTTATGTCTAATGTTTTGGAAGTTCGTAATCAAAGGGAATGATCCAATATCCAATTGGGATGTTGATGTTTTTTTGTTTCCCCACGGGATGGTTCAACTTTTAACCAAATGGGAGATAGTGTCATCCAAAAGCAAGGCCGAGCTAAATATGTAACAATGCAATTTGTTAAACCAGGTCATTTTTGTGGCCATGTCTTCACTGATTCCCCAGTCTTCCTTTAAATCCTTGAAGTCATACCTCCATGTGGAGGTCCAAAAGACCACAGATCCAAACATCTCTTCACACACTTTGTGGAAGACAAGGGGCTTTGTCATTGGCAGGTGTAGACCCTACCCTTGGCGATTTAGACAAACAGTCTCTTGGACCAAGGGAGTGTGAAGTGTTTGGTCGCCTCATTCGGTGTTTTGAGTTTGTTGGTCTCAAAATTCCCTTGACACACGGAATGTGTGTGTTAGTTGTTTAGGTACACTTGTCCATTCGACATCCCATCTTCCTTTGAAAACCGGAGAGGGAAAAGAGAGATCAATGGTGTCACTAAGGCCATTTCTTGGATCCCGCCAAAAAACAAGGGTTTCTTAGTAAAAAAGGGATGACAATGAAAAAAAGGTCATCATAATCAAACAATCTCACTTTTCTAAGTGGTGGTTTCAAACATTTCTATGTTCACCCCGAAAATTGGGGGAAATGATCCAATTTGACGAGCATATTTTTTTCAAATGAGCTGGTTCAACCACCAACCCCAAAACGGGGGGAAAAACCATCAACACCCGGACCTTAGGATCGGCTTCTATGCCTCGGAGATCAAAGTCATGGAGGCGCCGGATGAATTTGACCTGCAAAAAAAAAAACGTTGCAACAAAAATCAAAACCAATGGTGTAACACTTAAAAACAAAAGGAAGCATGGGAAAGATTCAAATTGAACTGGGAAAGAAACATGAGCTTCCAAAACACCCAAATGAACAGCTAAATGAGCAATTTGGTAATTTTTGTGGGGTTGAGGCACGATTGCTATAGAAAGGCCCCCAGGGACCGACACCAGAAACTGGCCGGGGGAATTCTGCCACGACTGTCAGGATCGACCACTGGTAGCTGTAAATACTGGACAGATTGAATCAGAGGTGAAGTTATTTGCATTGAAATCAATCCAGATATAAGTTGAAAGGGAAACGCAGTGCAGTACCATTAGATTCATTAGATCCTGGCAATAGCTGCATCAAAAGTCAATTTGCCGAAATCAATCTGGTGTCATGGCAATGGTAAGTCAGGGAATCATTGAAAACACCCGTAAGCTTCAGGTCTAAGATTCAAGATGCTGATGACTTGTACAGGAGGTCGAGATAAACGGCGCGTCTGATTTTACGGAATCGATGATTTTTTTTGTTTTGGGGGGATGAGAAATCATCATATTCATCACGATCCTTGGGTATGGATGTATCGAAATTAGGGAACACCCAAGGACACTGCTGGGTTCCTCTTAGATTAAGGCCTGCTGATGAAGACCTGGGACCCCTTCCAGGCAGAAATGCAGGGATAAAAAGGAGGCCTTTCTTGAACACCCCAAAGTCACTGGATAGTTCCGTTACATAAACATACATATTTGATCATATACTTGATATGCGATCTTGTATTTACACTTTAGCCATTGAAATCTTGGGTGGTATATTCATCTAACCACTAAGGTACGTTAGACCTTGGCCTGTTCTATCTTGATAAAACAGGCCAGCCGGGATGTGGCGGCAGCACGGCTACGAGTGGGTACTGCTGTTGCAGCAACAAGGCCATCAAAGGACCCAAAGATGGCGATTTTCTGAGGGATTTCGAAGAAGATGGAGGTAAAGTTGCGAGGCTGATAAGTTGAAATATATAGGTATGAACCACATGCTAGTGTAAGATGATTTTCTATGTTTCTTCACCAGAATGGGACAGCTGCATTTGATGCTGGTTTATGCCTATTATCGGTAGTGTTTGCAATGAATGAGTAGATTGTGGTTGCTTTGAATACCAGATAATGTGTTGTTCTGTGTTGAATGGATGGAACACGCACATATATATATGTATATATCAAGAGAGTCAGGACTGACTTGATCATGTATACATTGGATGCTACTGGAGCTTCTGGGAGATGTATTCTTATTGTCAGAATCTTCCGAATCATGGGTTTAGATATATAGGTTCTGCTGGATTTGATTCTTGTAAGCAACAACCAAATAGTATATATATATATAGATGTATAACTTTATTGTACATATTTTAATATATATATATATACGCATAAAAATGATGTACTCAAATCATTTTCACATCATACATCCACTTCCTGTAGAAAGATCACTAGATTATTTTTTTTTTACAACAATATTTTGGGCGAGACTTATAATTGAAAAAAATGACTGGCCATTTTGGAATGAATCTGAATATATTTGGGAGCTTTTGGTTTCTGGGAATGCCTACAGGTTTAGCACAGGGTCGCTGGATGAAGTAGAAATAAGTAGCATCACAAGTATCCGGTCCTACTTTTTGGCAAACCCAACTAACATAAATATGTTGAAATGTTGAAATGAGTTCCACAATATGCATGGACCAAAGGTTGTTGCATTCAGACATGCAAAGATTCAGCATTGATCCTTGGGGCTTCCAAAAACATGATTTGTTTTGATTGCACCAGATATTGCAATAGGTAGATTTGTAGAGGGCCCCGAGTATCAAATCAAGACAGAGGAACAATCACCGTCTACTGCGGAGTTCTTAGCATTATTTTTACGCTCCCAAGAATGATTCTTTTAATACCACTCTGAGGAAATTGACATGTCTTTTTCTGAAATGCACCAGGACACCATCATGGCCCTGGCTGCGGGGCATCTTGTCTTACCACGTTGGGAGAGATACATCCTTTTACATGATGGAGTTAAGAACCAGGTGCCACAGAGGAATTCTGTGTTTTTTGATGCTTGTTGCCTGCAAATGGTGTGTTTGATTTACCAAATCTTGCACAAGTGTAAATGCTTGGTCTGTACAACAACTCATGTTTCATCTGTTCCCTGAACTCTTGGATGATTTTGTCTATCAAAATTATGGCAGCATTGGGAAAGCACCAAAGGATTGGACTTCGTTCCATTCATTTGCCCAGTTTGGAAAAATAGCGAGTAAAACTGCCGACCCGGTGGATCCAACTCCTTAAATGGTACTGTTGCCACAATTGGTTTCTCTGCATGGTGGAATCCAACCAACCACGAAACATGCCCTTCCAGACATACAAGTGACCCGCCATTCACAACTCCAAAGTGTATTTCAATGGACTTGCCAATCAACCCTTTCTGCAGCAGTTTCTTTTTGGACGCACCTGTTTTCAAAAGAATGTTTCTTGCTGAGCTGTTATGGTTTCTTGTTGTTGATTGGCCAATAGTTGGTGGTTCAGTGTTGTATGTTTTGACGTTGTTTTGTGCTTTTGTGTTTTGGTGTTTTATCTTTTGTTGTGACTATTCAGTTTTGGTCAGATTTGAGTGTTATTTTTTTGCGGAGCTGGAAATAACCGCAAGCTTCAAGCGGCCAACAAGGCATAGTCGTGGAGCCGGAATATTGGCCTATAGAGCAATACAATACTCATACCCTTCTCAAAACTAAGAACCCTTACAAAGTAGACCGGTATGAAGTATCTTGAACCACTGGACGATTAAAATTCAAGAATTTAGCAACTGAAGTATCATACTGTTGATGGACAAAATCCTGCACCACCAAGGATGATGATTATCCAATTATTTATATATAGAGTTTTGACCATCCCAGGTGGTTAGCCGAAGTTCTTCCATCAACAAGATCATCCTTTTTTCTCTTGGTTTCAAACTTGCACCCCTGAGGCTTTCCATAGGTGTGGTGTTGGGATATGCGATGTCTCGATCCAAGTGAACTGAGAAACCCGAGCCAGAGAACGTTGGCTTGGTAATTGTGAGGGAGATGCTGTTTTTTGTATGATGATTGACAGTTGAATAGTGGTACACCCCAAAAATTTAAGATAGATATGCCAAATGACGAGTTTTAAGATGCATCTCCTTTCAAGTATGGATATTTTTAGTATTTATGTTAAATATTAGGGGGGTACCTGGTACTGTATCCCAAAACGTTTTATCCCTTCTCTTTTGAGGTCTAGGGAAGATTGCTTCTAGCTTTGACTCAATTTGTTCAACCACTAGTATGCAAACATGGACTGTTTTTATCCTCAAATTATGACAGACTCCTATGAGCCTTTTGATGGCAGTTCTTTCTGAACAGTTCAGGGTTTGTTGAAAGGGATTCTTTTCCAGCTTATTCTTGCAAAGACAGAACACACTGCATGGATTTCTTCACATATACTCCATCATTTTGCTGGCAACAGAGATAAGATGTCATAGCCATTTTGAAGCTGATTCTCTCTTTGAAGATCAGCTGAATATTTTGTGGTTTCCGGCTTAGTGGTTTGTAAAAACCTTGAATCTGTGATTAGAAAGGGTTTCTTGTTGGGGTCCCCTGCGCCAACCCAAATCACCTCCATCCCCCATTGTTTTATACCGTTGGGTGATTTGAATTGGAACGCTTTATATACACCAACAAAACAAACAAAAAGGAATTGCGAAAAAGAAGCGGAACATGCCTCCAAAAATGACAATTCGGAAAAAGATCTAAGAAACAACTCAGTTTTGAGCTCCGTTCCAGCCGTTTTCGGGGTGTAATCTTGCAGATCAAGCGTTTAGCTTTGTTTCTCCCATCAACCAAGTCAGACAGTCAAACTTGGCAGTGCCAGAGCAGTGGGACAAAGAAAGCACTGCTCTTGGGCTTGTTTCAAATTGGATGTTCAGAAAAACCTGGAAAACATCTATGATATGCCAAGATTCAGTTATTTTTTTTGAGATGCCAATGTTGAACAGAAAATATCGATTTGTTCACCAACGGAAGTTCGTGAATTTTAGGGGGGGCACCTGGCCTTTGCATGTCTGTTCCATGGCATTTTGGTGCCTCCCCAGAAGTCACCATGCGATGGAAAAAGCAGCTGCCACCCATCCGACCTGCTTGAACGGTCATGTCACTACGGATGGTCCTGTCAACCTCCAATCGGTTCAGAAAGGGACGTGATACAGCGGTACTCAATGAAGCAACATGTTGGTGAAACCTGTTGCGGGGAATAACCAACCTGATGACTTGGTGGGGAGAATACTCAATAAGATATTGCCGTTCCTCACGTTCGTCATCTGAGGTTTGACGCATCATTTGTACCACGCCTTGCAACGCCTGGGACATTTCATGGACGGGGTTTCCCGGAAACCGGGAGAGGGTTAACCAAAAGTGACAAAGATCAATATGCCGTTTGTCTTGTGAGACAATTTGTAGTTCAGGGCTTCCATGTATGTATGCATATTAATTCACATCGTTGTTCATGATGTACATCTCCTATAAATGTAAAAATTCTCAAGAAATGGATTCTGTTTTTCTCAGATGGATTACCAGTCAAGTGTGAGTAAACACCATGGCTGTGTCTTTTGTTCATCTATTTGCCTGTTCAAAAAACAGGAGAAACCAAGACTCTTCGCTTCTTTCTTGGCGCTTTCCAGCCATTTGTTCCCCGGTTCTCAGCTGGGTCAAGTTAGTTGCCCAAAAGCAAGGTCCACCATCCTTGGGCTTGTTTATATTATATATTTCTGGGTGGTGGTTTCAAATATTTTTTATTTTTACCCCTACCTGGGGAAATGATGAAAATTGACTAATATTTTTCAAATGGGTTGAAACCACCAACTAGATTTATATTGTGATGTTTCAGTTTCTACAATGGTAAATCACAAGTCCGGAAATATGCTCTACTTTTTCCAGCCAAGTACTGTAAAAAACATAGTTGATGTGAGGATGAGCGGTTTCAACGGTTGCATTTCTGCATTTCTGCTAAAAAAAAAAGTGCCAACCCCCACCTTGTTCAGAAAGACCAAAGATCAGACTGTTCCAACAAATGCCACAGGCTGAGTACCCGTTAATCGCAGATCAGGGCACCTTGCCATATCTTTGCCTCAAAAGGTACTCCTTGCAACACCAACAGTTCTTGTAGTCAAAGTTGTTGGTGTGCTATAGATGCTATTACTATAGTAAGTCAGTATCCCCAAAAGAGGCGGCTTTTAGGCAGCTTGAGCAAAAGCTGGAAGGGAAAAATGAAGGTCAAAGAATCAACTATAGTGAGCGCTTCCAAGGTGTGGAGTTTGGTCGCTAATCTACAATCCTCGATTCCCCGTAGGAAGTGAGACTGGAAAGGGAGCACAAGTCTCATCCTAAATCGTGGCGTACGGGGGTTTTGAATTCCCCCCAGGACTATGAAATGGCAGCCATTTCATAGTCCAGAAATAAGAGGATATAGGATTTGGTCAAATTTTCATCCAAATAAATCAGGAAATCCAGGGCCCAGTGTTTTCTTGTGGACTTTGAACGGAGAACTTTTTTTGGCCAATTGAATGATGCCCCAAAAAATGGGATTTGTTGAAATGGTGAATCATCCCATGGGGGAATCATGGGAAAGTACATGGAAAGCACCTTTTCTAGTAAAATGCGAATCGATGGTAGGCATGATTTTACTTTTCATGGTAAATTAAGACTCAGCTGAGTCTTAGTTGCCTTTTTCCCGGGTCTCCCAGAAATACGTCAGCAAAAAGGTCCCTAAATCGGGTCTATTAAACATTTTGGATTTCTGGTTGGGGGTGAGGATGCCGATTTTAAGGGGTTTTTGGTGTGTTTTTTTGCTTATCCTCCTGGGAACTAACATCTCCCCCTACCAAGGCACCTTGAAAGATGTGTTTCCTTTTTACTAAGTTGGGGTATGGACTCGTTCCCTGGAGGGTAAGCTTCCCAATGGATGTGGGGAAGCTGGGATTGAGTGAGGTTTGCTTGGGCTCCTCATGGTGCTTTAGCAGGAGAGTCCAAGGTGAATGAAGGGAACTGTGATGAAGAAATTTGGGGGGTTGCACCAGTTGAGATGTATATTTACGTATATCGTATATAATCATGTGTATATATGTACTTATATAAAATTATACAGAACAGAACAGATATATGTATAGACATGGATAGAGATATTGAATCCCACATGGTTTGATGAGATGACAAACATATGTTTGGTTCTTAAATGGACCCTCCTAAAATAAACAAATTGAGGTCTACCAAGTGATGTCCTACATTTTAGTAAGCAAAATAAAAGATGGCCACAAAGTGTTTGAGTCCCTTTATTCTTGGCAGAACTTTGTGGGGTGTCCTGGTATTAGAGAACAATGATTGCTTTATGATCCAAGGTTCTGGGACAATGCAGCTGTACATACCTTACATGTTGAGGTGTCGGAGGGTGAGAAAATTATACATGTTACCCACCATGACTACCACCATTTGGAGGGACAATGTGCATTATATCAGTCAAGTTGGTGGTAGTCAGTAGTCTGGATGTTCTCATATACGCAGACATCCAATCTATAAGCAGATATCCAATATAGAAGCAACAGGATCTTCACTTCCTAGGTGGTAAATCACCAAACCTGAATCTAGAATTAATCATTCGCGGAGGCTCAAGAATTAATCATTCTGCATTCTGGTTAAATTTTGTGAATACGCTGCGTTTGGGCGAATTGGAGCCCGTTACGTGGTTCCTAGCCAGCCATCAAAGTCACCCTTTCGAATCTCTGACAAGTCAATTTTTCCTGACAGTGGGGTGACAGGGTGGCATTGGTTCATATTGGTTCCATATATTTTCAGAACTGGTTCCGTTGAACTGGTACTCCATTAAGCCAGCAAAGGCCACATGTATCCTAACACCAAGAACCTCGAAATTTATGGCTTTTGGTGATTTTACATATTATTTGATTGGGACAGTCAACTATAAACATGTTTTGTCATAAGGCTGGCTAGTGGACAGGGTTTGGCAAATATGTCCCTTTTGAAGGGGTTAAAAAACCGCCAAATCAAGCCTGAAGCTGATAGCAATATATAGCAATCAGCAATTTTTGTTTAAATGTTTGAGGAGGACATATGGAAAATATGTGAACATATGCAGTATCGGTTTCCTGTTTCGGCGAGTCACCTTAGCAGCAACGGAGGAACGGAACTTCCCACCCCAAAACGGGCCCCAAACGTCGTCACACCAGACCTTTGGCACTTTCCGAGTCGCCAGAGGTGCGGTTGGCCCAACCCCCCCCTTTGAAGTGGTTGCGGGGAACGGCGTTGGGTTCAAAGAGTCAGAGTCGATGAGTAGTTTCTGTGTTTTTAAACATACCCAGCCACAATTGATCATCATGAAAGGTAGATGTATTTATGAGGTATTTCCAAAAGTGAACATGAGGATTCCATTGCTGGTGTTAGTTTGCTGGCTGGAGGGTAATATGTAAGCATAAATTACTTCGTGGCCGTTTCCCTCACAATCTGTAACATTTTGTAGGTGTGTTGGTTTACAGCCAGTTTTTTTGTGATTCCTACAGCAATTTCAGATGTGTCTCCACCAAGGGCCAACTTTCTCTCAGTATGATTTTTTAAAGCCCAACACATATCTCACATAATGCAAAGATCTGAGAATACATGAACTGTGTCTTGCCAGAAACTTGTGCTTTGTGGTAAATCACTAGGGCACGGGACATCCACTGTTTGTATATAGATGTCTATCCATTTCCTTTGTTGAGAAAGGAATGGTTTTCATAATACATCCATTGCTTTGTTTGTCAAAGGGTATGTTCGGTCCCGATCTTCTTCCTGCAGGGGAGGCGCCCAAAGGCATCCGGTAAAAACTGGGAAGTGGGGGAAACAGTTCAGAGAGGCAAAGAAAGAGAAAGATGTGCTATATATGTGCCAGGGTCTATACTCCTTGTACTGGGGATGGTCATCCCACCTTTAATAGGGAATCCTTCTAATGGGTATATAAACCCCTAACTATTGGATTGATGACCATCCCCTATTATGAAGCGAAATTCGGACAGTCAATGAGATCCGATGTGAATCACCCCTTGGATTTGTACCGGGAATTGGAATGACCACCTAGCAAGCCACCCAGGAAACAATAGGAGTTTAGATCCTGGCACATATGTACAAGGTCTATTCGGCATATGTCCGTTCTTTAGAACTGTGAGAACTGCTTCACAAAGTTGGATGACTTGGAAAACGAACCATGGACCGAAAAAGACAAAATACTCGGAAAAGAGTGGACATTTCAAAAAAACACAACCCTCACATTGAATGCAAACAAAAACCAACCAACAAACAGAGATATCTTTCTTGTGGGTTTTGGGAAAGGGCCAATCATCTCATTGGTTGGAAACCCCAGTGTTTTCATGTTTTGATTACCAAAAAAAAGCAGGTCCGATGTATGAGATGCTGTCACATGAAACTCCCGCAGGATTGGCCTGGATCCTCAAGGAAATTTAACATCGAAGTGAGTTCCGTGTTCGAATTTTTGCGGTTCCATGTGTTTCCCCCAAAAAATGGATAAAAAAATGGAAACTAACATAGCTGGCTGGAACATGGACCATTTGAAGATGTTTCTTTTTCTATTGAAAATGGTGGATTTTCCATAAGCTATCTTAGTTTACCAGAGGGTAACAATAGTTGTTCCACCGTTTCGGTTGAGAGGTTGACGGAAGTTGTCACCTAAGGCCTTAGTGGCTCAACTCACGGTGGTGCTCAAGGCTGCAGTGACACGAATCTCCCAGCTACAACCACAGCTGTTGCCTCGAGCCTCACAGATGTAGGGAGAACCCAAGTGATAGCGGTTTCAGGGTTGATGGATGATGTCATGTCATGTCATCTCATTTGAGGGGAGTGCCAAACAAAAAAACTGCACCCTAAAAAGGGTGCATAAAAAATGATTGTAACATGTTTTATAGGAAACATTTTTGATGCCCAAAGATTGACCACTTGGGATGAATAAAACCACAACAATCATCATGAACTTGAATGAAAACACTAATGTTTGAGTTGGAAAGCAGGGCACACTTTTCTTGAAGTGGTCCAGTACCTTATATGATCGTATATGTACAACTGATTCCTTGGAGGTCATATGGGGACTTTTGTTGCAACCGTATGATGATGCTCACTTGGTACTTGGGGTGTGTGTTTGTCCCAGCGGGAAGAATGAATAATACAACTATTCTAACACCGACTTTCCAAACGAATTAACAACTTCAGAAGCTATAGTTTGGAACACTTTGCCAGATGTTGAAGGGATGTTATATATGGGGGATAAGAGTTGTTGCAGTGTTTTTCACAAATCGTACCACAGCCTGCTGATAATCACATTGACCAGGTGCCTTGTTTGAATCTAAAATATATAAGAGATGCATGGGAGGCAGCTAATGTCTTCTACTTATGACTTATGACTTATGACAATGATTCATGTATTAAAACTTCATCGCCAGAATGTTTAGAAGGAACCCGGCCTTTTTGCATGTCTCAAAAGGGGTGATGTTGGATTGTTGGTAAAATCCCCCCATATGATGCCCCATCTGGAGGACCTTTGAATGCTGGAATCTTCATCAACTTAGACTATGGTTTTCCAGGTTTTCCGGGGACATGTTTCCCCGGATGCATAAGGGAAAATGGTGTAGATAGTCGAATGCAAATATTATTTTGCGTGAAAAAATTGCTGAGAGGATGACATAAATATACATAAATGATGTGAATATCTAGCCATCTACCAACTACAGTAGCTTCTTTGGTTAGTAACTACATACAAGTACATTGTTGCTAAACTAGCGTCTTTGGTTTTTAACTACATACTAAGTACTTGTTGCTTTGGCCTTTAAACAAATCCCGGCAAAATTCCCCCTATTCTGGATGTATCCCTCCCTTGGACCTCCAGCCATGTACAATTTGTAGCTCAGGCTTGCGGCTGCCGGATTGATGTCACATCAAGGCGGCTTGGAAGGGCTTTGGAAGGGCAGTTGATGCTGAAGGGTGGTCCGGGTTTCCCCCTGAAAAAAGACAAAACATTGGATTTTTTCGTGTGCCAAGGGCCAAGGGCAAACAAACAGTTTGTTGAGGTTGATGAATCTTGTGAAATTTCTTGAAATACATGTATACATTCATATGTGCTTGTATTGGGGATATATTCATTGGGATTTCTTTGCAAATGTTCCGTGCAGTTTGAATTATTACGGGTTGATTAGATATAGATTAAAGTGAGATGGCATGTCATTGGGGTATGTTTCTTGGCATCACTTCTCCAAATGATATGTTCAATGATTCATCACTTTCAATCAACTGCCATAGAGTTAAATCGGGGAAGATGTTCCTTCTGAATGTTCCTTCCAACAGACCCCCAATGGAACTTACCTCAATCACCCACTCACAGACTGGTAAAGCAATTCCCAAATCAGGTTTATGGATGTCACTGGCGTATATTCACGTATATTCCTTTTGGGTATGGAGCTTGCGTAGAATCAACAAAGGTGAGCTTGTCCAACCTCTCCGAGAAACTGCAAAGATTGTGCTGGAAAAAGGAGACATCCCGGAAGACATGGTCATCAGCACTACTAGCCCACAAAAACAGGAGGATTGGAATGTTAAACATGTAACATGTTTAAACTCTAACATGTTATATAAGCATGACTCATGACTGAATCTTTGTGCTCTTTAAGGCTATTGGATGAAGAGTGCAAACAAGATTCCAACGGCTTGCAAAAATAGGATATCTGAGATACCTAGAATATCCTAGAATAGGAATGCACAGTGACGAGTCAAATCCGACATTGATGTGAAACTCTGAAGGGTACCAAGTTGCTTCTCAATTGCGAGGGTGATCTGTTTGAGCAAACGGAGTGTGGTGGGGTGCCATATATCATCCCCTTTTCGGAAGGCCACGAAATCATACTTGACATCAGCATCTTTTGAGCGATGTTTATAGAAGCGTTTCATGGTAAACTCTGCATTTCCATGTTTTCAAGCTATGCAAACATGCTCCAATTTTGGGATTCCGAATTTTTATTTGCTTTGGGGTGCTCCCCCAAGCAGTACTGTAAAAGTCACCACCAGGAATTACATTTGAAGTAGGGAGTCCCCCAAAAAAGACCTGTACCTGCCGCTTTCCTACTGGCAATAGGAGCATCCCAAGATGCAGGTGTCGCATGCTTGATCCGGGAGGATCCAGAAGCAACAGCACTGTCGGAGGCGCGACACAGCAATACCAACCTTGAACTGTCAGATCTTAAGAAGCAAAGGAAGGTTACCCTCCACTAAACGAACATATCCCACCTTGGGAAAAGGAAAATTATCTTCAAAAGTGCCTTGGTAGGGGAAATGTTAGTTCCCTGGAGGTTAAGTTGTGTGAATTGTGAAAAACATGTTGTTTTCACTGTTGTCTCTCATAGTTTGTCGTTTGGAATGTAGATGCGGAGTACCATTTGAACCCTTGATCCTCTACGACTGGATGACTAGCAGAATTCATTTGCAGCGTCTCAGCAGCTGCTCCGGATCTGCTTTCTCTGTGATTTTCCTACCTTATTCTAAGGGTGAAGACCGTTGCATGTGCCTGTATTTATGTGGTTAGGAAAAGAAGATGCGCCAACTGTTTTTATATAACCTTATTATTATTATTATTATCATTATTATTATCTTTTACACTTGGGAAAACATGTTGAATTTCCATCTGAGGGGAGAAACGCGAGAAACTTGTGCCCGAAACTAAACACATGTTGCATTCATTTTCTGTGTGGCAGGGAGAGTCGTGCTTATGGACGTTGACCCTATTGAGGACTTTCTAAGCTATTGATTTTATACATCTGAAACATGTAACCCTGTGTAAGTGAGGTTTGAGGCAAAAGGAAGCTTGCCCAGTTATTGGAATTATATAGGGATTTCTGGTTGATTAACACATTACAAGTAGCTTATCAAGAATCCCCCTCGACCCACCCGTTCATTGTCACTCTGAAAACTTGTGAGCAGAGAAACAACTTTGGTTGATTTATGGTTGATATAGGGAATCATGCTACCCAACTGTCTGAGGATTGCAACAAGTCATTTGAAGGATCAGTGAAGCAATCCTTTAATGTAACTTGTGGTTGGCTTGTTGCTCACAGGTTGTGTTGCACAGTCTCTCGTTGCTCATGTGCGGAGTCTTAATGCTATTCCCGTGAATAGTTGGAAGTCATAACGAAAGGGGGTGGGAAAACACAGGAACGTTTCCAAATTGATGGGCATCTTTGATCATTATAGTTTTTTTTTCCACCACGACCTTGGCACCACACTCTGGTTGCAACATCTTGGTTTCAAGAGTACTTGAAAACAAAGAAACACCGAAAATGTTGCCACTTTGCCCCCAGAAACAGTCATTAGTTTGCCACCGGACCGGACAAAAAACGGCTTTTTGAGGTTGGTGGTTTCAAAAGTCGCCGAATGGAAACTTTGAAGTTAAAGTGAATCAGCAACTCAAATCATCAAATAGACCATGCCCAAAAATTTGCAATTTTGCAATTTTGCTTTTGGGGAGGTTCGATATGTATTCAATTCGTTTTTTTTGAGGGGGATGACTACAACATTATGGCCCTAAACATCTTCACAAAAATAAAAGCTTTTGAAGACCTTCCACCTTGAGGTCGATGTTTGGGGGTGAATGGCAAGATGAGATGGAAAACCTCTGACCTTAATTTGTCCTGCCCCTGAAGTCAAGAAAGGTATATAGTTTTTGTATATAGATATGATGATAGTGATTATATTAATACGTATATCTGTTTAATATAAAGAATAGATAGGGATTTTTAGGGTTACTTGTAGAAAAATCCAGGTTGGCGAATTTATGATGCATTTAACCCTAACATTACTTACAGTAATCGAAAGTGATCGACTTGTCATGGGGAAAAAATTGTGATGACCAAGGGTTTCATACATCCAATTGGTGAGAACAACCAAGATTTTCCGCCTGGTCAGGTAGTGGAAGAATCATGAAACAGTCATGCCCAGCCCTGTGTAAACTTATTTTGGCGGAATATGAATGTTGAATACTGCATCCTTCCATAAACTAACCTTTCTAGATGAAAACGGACCATGAATTACGAAGGAAGCTGCTAAAAAAACAAACAAAAACATACATGAACATAAACAAAGATAAAAAAAAACATTTCCAAACCATCTCAACTTACCAGGTCCGGTCCTTCTTTTCAAACAAAAAAATCTCCCTCTTCTTTGTGTGCAGGTTCGGTCATGACTGGAAAATCAATCCCTAAAGGATTGACCTCCTGAAGATTTCATGCTTCTGCTGTTGATTCTTCCCCCCTCAAACAAAAAAATCAACAACAACACAGTCATATAGTGGCAGCCGATGTTTTTCTGAACCAAACTTATATTCAAGACTTTGCCGACGCGCTCCTGTATTTCACCGGTCCATTTGGCAGAGCCGAGTCAATGGTTTTTTTTAAGACTCATCTGATTTCAAGCATGGTAGCCATGTTCCATGGTTAGTTTGGTTCGATTCACTCCCCGGAATGGGGATTCCAGATTCTTAGAATTTCAACTTGGAAGGTGTATTCTTCTTTTCCCTACAGCCCGCTCCCTTCAAGGCAACTGGTGCCAGCATTGGCACGTGGAAGTCCTGGTTCCAAGAGCTCTTTGCAGGTGCATAGAGTGGAATGTGTTTTGGGGGGTCATCCAATTAAGGCGAAGAAGAAGGAGAAGACCAAGTTTGAATTGGTTATCTTTTGTTCAGTTGTTTCAGTTTATTTTTGTTTCACAAAGAAGATTCTGATATTTGTGTATAATAAGATGTGGATTTCCAATACAGACACAATCAAAAAATGATATCTATAGGGAGAACTTCAAAAGTTTGGGCCTGCTATTGGGATTGCTTTGATGCCGTGTGAATGGAGGGAAATGACAAATTGGTCGAAATTTGCAGGATTCCAGTAGTGGCTATACATGCATAGAGATGATCAACCGATCCTTCTGTAAGGGACCTGGTAAAATCTTGTCAATAGTAGGATAAGTTTGCCGAATTTTGGTGCTATGGACCTGGACTTTGGAGTGTGTCATTTTGTTTCGTTAAAAAACCCATAAAAAACGGTTTTTGAAGAGCAAGACGTTGAGTCATGAGGACTACGTCAACTTGACGTAGTAAATTGACCAAAATGCCCGTGTTGCATGTTGGTTTGACTTTACTTGTTGATCCTCAATCAGCTGTTGCGAGTCGTGAGTGCCTGTTGCGAGTCGTGAGCGCTTGAAAATGACCACCTGTTTGATTGATTTTTCACATGCTTGTATTTGTCTATACACTCAAAATTTACATGATTACGTACGTATATAATATATATGCATATTTAAATAGAAAAGCATATGTATATACATATGTTTGATTATGCTTGTATTTAGAGAGACATTTCGCATAGAGGTGAATTAGATATCCATCTCTCTTCTCTTTGTGAAGACTGAACAGCACAAAAGGCACTGCCACTGTTGAACACTTTGCTGGAGGCACTGACAAAAAGGGTTTGCTTGTGGCATGTGGTATCACCTTCGTTTTTCTTTGTAATAATTATTTGCTGTCACAAGATGTGTCACAGGTGGATTATATATTGTATATTCTTATATTGATATAATATAATTATGAATATATATATATACTGCAAATCCTTAACTGTTGGTGGTTTTAAATACGTTTGATGTTTCTCCATTTCGTTTCTACTTGAGAAAGATCGCCCACGTGACTGGCAAGAATTTGTTCGGGTGGTTCAACCAGAGTGTTGATGGAGAAAATCCTTCACCAGATGGTTCAAGCCCTACACATGTTCTCACATCAACATATGTGGTACGGGACATTGCAGGATTTCCTCCAACAGTAGTATAACAGTAATTATGATAGTATAGACGTATAGTGGATATCATTCTACTAGTATAGCAGAGTAACAGAGTAACAGACAATAATACAATAGTATAACAACTCATAACATCTATAACTGTAACGCCCGTTTTTTTTTGTTGCAAGGAAACAAATTATTTTCTTCTTGTTAAGGAACATCCTTTCTTGTAACACTAAGCCACTAAGAGTATGATATCCCAGGTACTGGCGCAAATGATGGAAGTTCTTGTGAGCTCCGAGCAGGTTCAGAAGATGTTTTTTTGTGCAAGGGACTTAACGGCTACAGTAATGTCTACAAGGTTGACCTTCAACAAAAACACGTAGATCAAGCAACAACATCGTTGGTGTTGTGTTGTTTTGTTTGCGTGTTCATTCTTGAGAACTTGTGGTTTCCATGGATTGTTGAACTGTAAATCAAGACGAAGTGCTTCCATACAAGACGAGTCTTGGAAATTGTCAAAGAAGTGCCGAAGCAAACATCCGATCTCATGTTGTGCCACTAAGTGTAAGTGGCTTTTTCTAGTTCTACAATTTCCATGTCAAACTTCAGTTCTTGACTCTCTTCATGGAAAGGTCCAAGAACAACAGCAAAGACAGCAACGACAGGCTCCATGATCCGATAGCCGCTTAGACCGGGAGATTGATATGAATCTCCAATATGTGATATTGCGCCATTCATGGACCTTCAATTAAGAGGATTTAGTAAGGGAGCAGGCTGGTGTTCTCGGTTGGGGCAAAGGTGACGTAAGAGGGGTAGTCTCTTGGGGGCCAGGTTTGGGGGAAGACAGCATATCAGAGGAGTCCTAAAGAACAAATCCGGCTTGTTTGATTGTCAGTAGAGTTTTACACAAAAATGCTCGACCTCTTCTTTACACAAAAATGGTGATGTTTTACTTTGTACTACGGTAAATCACCATTATACCACCATTTGGGAGAATACTTATGTGTTTTTCCAACCACCTTAAGCAAATCTAAAACTTTTTTTGCCTTGAGATGTCATGCTTATCTTGAAACGAAATTGGATCGGACTTCGAATCTATGCACCAAAGCAAGGTAGCAAACAGCAGCAACACGCAGAGTAGTCACATAAAATCCTGCTTGGTGAATGACAGAAGTCCCGATTTATGGAGTCTTTCAGAATCCCTATAGAACAGAGTGGAAATTCAACCACTACACTATCAACCCAGAAATGTGATGCTAAGTGTCCCAAAATTGACCTCATCCAATGAAACAGAATGGCAATTCATCTTGAGTTACGCAAAGTATTACCCTATTATCTGTACAACTCCAAATCTTCCTCTTCAAATGGGGTATAGAGATCATGTTTGTTACGACCTAAGAACTCAATCACAATCACCACTTTCCAGCCATGCCAAACAGGTGGCACAAGGCATGAGTGTCGCGGTGCCCAAGCAGGACGTGAGTGCTTCACTGTTGGCGGATGACTTGCTGGGTGAAATGGTTGGAAATAGGATTAGATAAATGATAAGATCCAGATAAGACAAAGATAAATGTGGCTCATAGTGCTACATTTCCCTCAAAAAGAAATTGATGAATATTGATGCTTAGTAAAATGTCCCTGTCACAGGTAGTCAAATTTTGAGTGGAAAGATGACAAAGCTGGGAGAGGCAAATTTTGAAGAACATTGATTTCTAGTCAATTGAGATCCTAATGGAGGACAGTGACATCACCCCAAGTTTATCCAACAGGTGATTTATATATTAGTATTGAATTTGTGCCAGGATTGCTGTATTTTTTCGAGGTCAATAAAACGTATATAATACGTTCAGTTGATGGGATTTAAAAGGCTAGTAGAACTCTTATTGTTCATCTTTGTTTGCATACAGTTTTACGATCAAGAACCAATTCCTCGCAAGCCACAACTTTACACTTTGGATTTCCCATTTTTTTCCGATTTTGTTGATTAATATTGATGGCCACAAAACACACCGGTTGGTTTTGG
The DNA here is from genome assembly GCA_000507305.1 of Breviolum minutum Mf 1.05b.01. Lineage (NCBI taxonomy): Eukaryota > Dinophyceae > Suessiales > Symbiodiniaceae > Breviolum > Breviolum minutum. The sequence continues at coordinate 146,467 of DF239251.1, forward strand.
CAACGCCCTTGTTTTACACCGGGAAAGTCTTCCTTTGGATTGCCGGACCCTGCGGGGTTACCTGAATCCCCAGGACACGACGATGCAAGATACAGGCCCATTGGATCGGAGATTTGCTGAAACACTGTACAGCGTGTTCCAGACAAAATACATACGCATTTTGAGGTTCATCGCTTTTGAATTTTGAGCAAAGATACCCAAGTCAAGAGAGGCTTCATGGCGATTGTAGCTGCAGCTGTTTGTGGTGTTGCAACTTGAGGGGGTAAGAGGTGGGATCTTTGGATTTTTCCTACACAGAATCCATTGATGATTGAATTCCAGTGGTCTCCCCCTATTTGTTTCCTCAAAACGCATAGGGGAACGGTGTACACACCAAACTCACCATGCAAGTTCCGGTCAGTCGAAGGAGTAACAATGTCAGTGTGATTCCCCTCCAAGGATTTCCAAAGACCCTCGATGAATCATGGTTCCCTAGTTGAGCTTCACTTTCCAGCATTCTAGGAAAATAATATCCGGCCATGTAATGTATAGCATTCTTGTGGAGATATAGATTGAGTTTCATTTTTGGTATCAGCAATTTACAAATGGTAAGTATTCATTAAGATATGCCAAAATGGATCGGCATATTTTCAGTTGATCCCCCCAGGGTACAATTGTGGAGAGTAAAGAGACCTAGCACTTGAACAAGGAGATGTTAGCAGGGGGTCCCGCAATCCCTCCGCCAAAAAAAAGCAACATCACCAACAAATCCAGGTTGATGAATGCTTATCTTACTGTACTAGTTATGGATGGACTTGCATAGCAGGTCTATTTGGATACGATATGATTTTGAAATATTTGGATATGATAAAGATTAGCAGTCTTTTCAGTAAACAAAACATTTGATGCGTTTCCACTCCAGATCTACACTTGGATTGTGAGTTGGACAGCTGCTAGGTGGACTGAAAAAACACCTAACTGTTTTACAGCCGTGCTTGGCATTGGGATATAGAACTGTATATATAATATATTGATATATTTGCATATGATACATGTACATCATGGACATACTTTTGTTGAAGACATACATCATTCACAGCTCTAAAATTTAATATGGGGAAACCAATAGAAGTCGCTTTATCCAGGTCCCACCCCCGGATGGCCAGCACGAGCACCCATGGCCAAAGCTGGTTGTGGGGAATCCTGGAGTTCCTGGCCCGCTGCGGAACGCAGGGATAACATGGGAAAACCATAAGCTGCGACGCTATATCATATACCCAAACCAAGGTACCACAAATCCCGTTTGATTAATGATATACATGGTACAAACTGGCAACAAAGGATGATTGATATGATTGTATGCTACCAAGCACACGTCTTTACAACCACAAAAAGACATCGACTGGTTCTACTTAAAAGCTGGTGTCCTTCGGCCATGTTGACTTGGAGTCAAAGCTTCCAAGGTGCAAAAACTCGCTGGAACTCGTTGTTTTTTTGTGTAACATCCAAAATAATTGATGCTTTTGTGTGATGAAATGCTTTCCATGATTTCCCATTTTAATTGATTCTGGGATTTCGAATGATTGTTTTACTGTTGGTTTGTTGGGGAAACGCCATAAGAATCCATAAGAGTTTATTGGAGCTCCAGTCAGAATCCTCAACCAGATTTACCAAGATTTTGAAGGCGGAGATTTGGTGTGAAAGAATCACTGTTGAATGTTCCAACTTTCAAAGGCATTTGTCTACATTCATGTTCAAACCAGAACTATATATATATATACAAGTTGGTTATTGTGGGTTTATAGTTCGAAGAACACCTATTGATTTGTTATACGGACCATACCATATTTTACCAAATGGTGAAGCCTTGGTAAATCTTTTGCTCTGTATTTTGGAACGCACATTGTGGTTTGGAATGGTTTAGCATAATCCAACCAATTACCAATGACTTTGAGGCTCCATCTTTGCAGCCCTTTCCACCATTGCTTTGCTGAAAGCGTGGCTCAAAAAAAAAATCGAAACGGCCGCCAAGGTGTGGAAAAGTATGGCCTACAGGTCTTGCGGACGTGAGGGGATCCAAGGTGTTTGCAACTTGGGGGTTGAGAAGTTGGTGTGAAGAATGAAGGATGGAACCAAGTGAGATTGTAAATGAGGTATATTTGCTGTACTGTAATGAGGTCGATTGCATTTATAAAATCAAGTTCTGAAACTCTGATGGGTACACCCAGATTTCACAACTAGTCTCATTGAGAACTGAATTCCAGAAGAAAAGTTCTGAATTTGGCCTGGGGTGATTAACCCTTGATTGCTATATATACATTGCAAAAAGTTGAAGGGGCTGTTTGGGCCCTTGAGCTGTGTCAGTAGACACCCTAAAAAAAGGGTTTGTGGGTGGATTGCAATCAGGCTTAAAACCAAGTTGAAAGCTATCATTGATCAGCAAGAATTCAAAGAACCAAATTTTTGAAATTTTGAATATGAAGTTGGAATGCACGGAGCCGAAATTGCTTTTGGATCAACTGTAGCTCCCAAAATCAGCTTGCCTAAGGAAAAACATAGGAAACATGGCCTACATGACTTTTCGGGAAGGTCCGGTGCATGTTTTTTTTCCCATTCTTTTCCAGGGAAGCGTCATGGGTAAAAATGGTATGCTTTGGTAGTCTGACATGGCTGGAAAATGATGGAACATGGAGCATGAAGATGTCCATTTAGATGTTCAGGCAGGCTATTTGATATTTTCATGTTTCTCAAAAGTCTGGTGAACCACTCCAAAGCATTCCAATGCCTTATTATTTGTGTCTTGTATGTATACATTATATTATATATATATAGATTCAAACATACATACATATGATATATGTTTCTAAATATATATATATATATACATAGATATAGAGTTGTTTGTAGGAAGCTCCAGGGTGAATTTTAGAAACCCTTCATTTTGGGACGCAACACAAATTGAATCAAATCCTACCGAGGCCGGAAGAGGCTGTGGTGCGTGATGCTTCGGAGACACAGGCAGGGTCAACTATGAACTCGATGCAAGTTTCTTTACATCAACTTCTAGTTGGAAAGCAGTGTTGGTGTTGGTTGTTGTTGTTTTTTTTTTTTGTTGTTGTTGTTTTTTTTTTTTGTTTGTTGTTGTTGTTGTTGTTGTTGAGGAGGCCGAGGTCTCTTACCCAAGAATTTTGTTTAATAGTTCCGGTTTCCTGAAGGGACAGTTTAGTTCCAGATTCAAGTCCAAAGCTGATTGCAGGTTTTGTTGAGGTCGGTGAATTGCGCAATGAATATTCAGTCATATAATTGATGTTAATTGATGTTTTTAAGTATCAAACTCATTTCATTCAGGGGGGCACGAAACGAAGCGATTGGGATGATGGGTATTTCTCCATATTTCTCCATCCAAAATGGAAGAGGATCTGGAGCCCAAAGGCTCTCCAAAATCATTTGTAGTCAAGGTCTTTTTTATGTTTAGAGATGAAACTTCAGATGGAGCCTGTTCTTGTGAAATTGAGGACCTTTCTACTGAATTATATAAATTAAACAATGACATTTTTCAGCGCAGTTGATCTGAACGTGTGGGCTATGAGACATGAAACCCTCGTGGAAATCTAAGATGGCTTAGAAGTTCCGGTCCGACCGTAGCCATGTTGTGACCACCAAAAGCTTGGAAACCGTTCCAACTTTGGCACTTTCTTACTAGCCCTGTGAGTTGTGGGGAGTTGTACCAAAAGAATCTGTTAATAGCAACACCCCTCTTGTGTAATGAACAAACAGAACAAATTTGTGTTTCATGTGGCCATATATTCTCAAAAAATATCCTGGGGTCTTACATGACTTTCGCAAGGAAGCCACCCTGCAACTCTTGTCATGTGAAAAAAAAATGGAGGCTGAAAAGTTGGACCAAATCCTGTACAGTGGATTCAGCTGCTTGGTGTCTTGGCTTTCAACAAAGATAGCATCAAAAGAAAACACCACATGTTCTGAGAGAAAGTGGATGATTTTGCGTTGACTAATTGAATTTTTGCGGGTTGCCTAATGGTGTGAATGTGGCTCTATTTCATAGGTCCCAAAGATATCTTGGTTTTGGTAGAGTGGATGAGGTTTTTTTAATTGATAGGACCTCTGCCTTGCCTGACTTGATAGGACATACACATTTTCGGGAGATTCTTGGAGATGTCTTGTTTTCAAACATCAAACTGTGAAACAGACCTTTGAAGATGTAGATGATTAATGATTATTATATATGACCAATCCGACCAAATTTTTGCCTCATACATATTCATCCGACATTTATAGAAGCCGTTGTATGTTACTTTGTTAAGTTCATGTATTTGGTTGATGTACATCTTGTGATTTTTGAGTACCGCAGCAGTTGTGGGTGAAAGTCCCAAGTTTGGTATTTTCATGAAGCATATTTTGACGTAGTTTGTCCATCCTGGGGTCGAATACGGAATTGTAACACCCCTGCAAAAAGCAAACAGAATCGAAAAACTTAAAGTTTCACACAACTACTAATATAAGGATGGTTGGTTTTATGTTATTTATTTCTATGTGATAGTGAATTGCATTTCGATTGAATATGCAAAAAAAAATGGTGAGTTTTGCTAGATCCAGTTGGACGTGCTATTGTTGGCCCCCCCAAAAAAAACAACACTTCCCCCAAGGTCTTGGCTCTAACAGAACGGACGCTGGCAGCTATTCGTGCTCGACAAGGTGAGGTGTTGTGGAAAACATTGGCCTGGAATGTTCCCCTACATGAGAATCAACCATCCAGTCCATTCTGATCCTATGATTCTGCAATTATAGCTTTGTATATAGCTTTTAGATATTTTTAGATGCTTTTGGTTTATTTTATATTGCAGGGTTGCTGCAGACACTGTTGAAGATGAGATAGTTCCAACATTTTGCAGTTCAACACTTTGATTGTCGTTTTGAATCAAACGGAGCAAGGAAGTAATATATGCGTTCCCTGCTTGTGTTGTGGGATGTTTCACCATGCCGAAAGGTCAAGCAGAACAAGGAATTGTACATCTTCTATCAACTATGTCTCAAAGGCTAAGATCATCACAATGCGTACCACCTGGTACACAATTTGTTGATTCTAGGGACCACATGGCACATTGGTACATAATGATATCGCAATAATTTGCTTCAAGACGTTCACCGACAATTTCACATGGTACATCATACATAGTGAATCATCAACTATAATGGCCAGTGTATCAACACCTTCCCATCTCATGTGTTCAAACCCTATGTTACCATTTTGGGTTGTTGAATGGTACCCAAGATCCATTCAGCACCCTGAAGGGAGTTTCCACTTGTGCCATATGCATCCTTGCGCCAGGCAACGAAGCTAGCCGAATGCAGGAGAGGGCTCCATCGCGATGGATCCAAATGGTGTTTTCTTTGATACGGCGCTAGTAGATATGATTCGACGTATACTTCAGTTTGTATAATTTGTCCAAACACCAAGATATCTACGGAACTATTCTTAAACTTCGGTGCGCTAAGATATGAGGTTTGGGTAGCTCACACGCAATTACAACAATGTTCTTTAATTTGACTACTGACTACTAGGGTTTTCAGCTGGATTAACACCACCAGCAAGCTTGATGGTTGGAAGGTGGGAACAAGAATTGTTCACTTGGGCCTAAAAAACTCCGGAAGACGTGCATGTACAGGGAACGCACTCGTAGTGCTACTAGGAATAGTACTGCAAGTATAGTAGTAGTAGTAGTAGTAGTAGTAGTAGTAGTAGTAGTAGTAGTAGTAGTAGTAGTAGTAGTAGTAGTAGCAGTAGCAGTAGTAGTAGTAGTAGTAGTAGTAGTAGTAGTAGTAGTAGTAGTAGGAGAAGTAGTAGGAGAAGTAGTAGGAGAAGTAGTAGGAGAAGTAGTAGGAGAAGTAGTAGGAGAAGTAGTAGGAGTAGTAGTAGTAGTAGTAGTAGTAGTAGTAGTAGTAGTAGTAGTAGTAGTAGCGCTAGCGCTAGTGCTAGTGCTAGTGCTAGTGCTAGTGCTAGTGCTACTCGTACGACTACTACATCTATAAGCAGTAGAAGCAGCAGCAGCTGCTGCTACTACTGCTACTAAGACTACATACTACTATGACTACTCTTACCTGGAACCATGTAGAATGCTGTCCCATACATACACAAGAGAATTCTAGATCCCTTTCTCAATCTTCACTTTCCACTGGCCTCATGCATGGAGGACACAACTAATATGGAGCACATACACCGGAAGTCCACCATTTCTTTAAAAACAAATCCCTTAACTAGATTCATATGTTTATATCCATTTGGTATAGAACCATTTGGTATACTAGATGTTTGAAGATTCTAAGCTAACATGGACCAGGACACCTCCAGCGAGTTGCTCCGTCACGTTCCCCTTTTGTGGAGCGGATGTTTTTTTTTCGTGCTGAAAAAAGTGGGGCATAACATGTCATAATTTAAGGTATATCAGAGCAGGAATCTGCCTTTGATATAACTTGTGTTCAAGTATATGTATTCAATGTATTCAATGTATTCATGCACATTAGGTATACGGGAGGATGTGTATCATTTATCTGTTCTTAGCTACAAAGACGTCTAGCTTTGAAAGTGAGACACACCTTTGAAGCCCAAGTGAGATCAAGTGGGGTTTGTGAGAGCAGATGATTTCCAAGGCTGCTTCACCTTTTCTAGGCTTCCAATTTTTCGAGGCTTGGGTCCTTACCCTCCATGGCTTGGGTCAAGGTACTTTTGCCTCGAGTTCTCAACTGCTCCTTCTCCGTTTTTGCGCCTGGCATGGATGCTCAGCAAACCTGATAGATTCGATGCCGTTGGACACCAAGTTTAGTCCGTCCTGTTTTAAACACCGCTAATGATTCCTAGGCTTCCAAAATTAGCAAAAAGATGCAAAAAGGTGGTTACAGTCATGGGATTTGAGCCTTCAACAGTATGTTGGCTGTTAGCAGCCATTACCAGTCACCAGTATTTGTGAAGATAGTCGATACTCAGAGCTGTATATGCCTAGAACATGTGTGAACATTTCCCCGCTGCAGCCATTCATTGTTTGAATTTCGCTTGCCGTGGGGCGTCCTTTGCTCACGTTCGCCCTTGGCTGAGATACAACGGGGGTCGTTGGAGTGGGCGAGATGTATCGAAATTCCTGGGATCAACGGAACCATAGAAGTAGGACCCTGTATGAGGGAATATTCCTGAACTCTAGATATGGAATCCTCTATGGTTTCAAAAGTTTTTCAAGGTTGGTTGAATTATCACTGCCAATTTAGCTTGGGATTTGGAGGTTGCTTGTTGGATGTCAAGTATGGACTTGTTGGGAGTTGTTTCATGATCAATCATCCATCTTGAAGGTCAATTATCCACAGAATCCTTGCATTTGACTATCTCAGCTGCGGCGTGGTTTCCCCTGGTCCGATGAATCTTAACATTATGTGGTGGTTGGGAAGGGGAAAGTTTGCCAATGCAAGCTACCCACAAAAGAAAACGTGCTATACGGGTGGTAATTTCTCTTGAAAACACGTCCAGAATTGATGTTGCTTGGGTTTTTATATAGATTTCCTTTTCCCCCCGCCATCCAAACAAGGTTAATCTTTGATATATGTTCACCTTCACTCCTTGATCCTAGGTTTTCTCAACATTTCGTGTCGCGAAAAACAGCTATCAGTTTTGGAGATGGGAGACTTGGAGGACAATGTTTTTCAGCTTCTTACATAAGTTAGTTGGAGGAGTTTCAGACCAAATCTTAGCTTCAGTCCAGCTACCAAAGATCAGCCTCCTTTTTGAGATGGACATACTGAGGCCATGGCTGTCACTGAAGGCTATTCGTCACCTATCATTCCCAGGCAATCCGGGGAGATTTGGTGCACATTCCAATTTCTATTCTTTAATGATCCAGATCAGGTCTCAACTACCTGTTGTTGTTCTAGTTGTTGTTGGCAGTGGTGGTGGTGGATTTAATCATGTTTTGGTAATCAATTGTTGTTTTTCTGGACTTTTACAAAGATGATGCTATTTGGAGGGTTTTTTGGTTTAACAGTTTAACAACCAGCCAGCAACGGGGGAGGCAATCCAGAAACACCAAGGCGAAAACAAATGAACTGCTGCGACTCGGTAGGGGATTGAGGTAATGAATCCTTCTTAGACGGATATTTATGTCGGGGGGAATTCATTCCCTCTTGTGACATTTTTTGTTTGCAGAACCACCACCACCCACCTGCAAAATAGCTTTCCAAGATTTCTGAAGTGAACGCTGCTAAATGAGCAATGCAACAAAAATTGGGCGTCCAAAAATTGCCCACAAAAATCCGAACTTGTTGTGAACTGCTCCAGCCAGGAACATTCAAAAAAAGGGTCCGAGCTTTGAGTCATTTTCATGGGGCGAATTTTGAAGCAACTCTTGGATTCAATCGATTCATCGATGGAATGGAAGGAACTACCTCTGAATAATAGTGAACTTTTCCACAAGCCCGGCAACTGAATGTTGATGATTTGTGAGAAATCCCCAATTCTCCATGATTTCCGTTGAATTTTACACCACTCCATGGTCACACCTCACACGGGTGCCAGGGAGAATGAGCCTATTACCTCAGCTTCTGACAGTGTGAGTGTGAGCCAATTTCCTACCCTCAACAGGTGTGGTGGTTGTGTCGGACCGTGTGAGAGGTCGACACCTTTGGAATCCCTGATGTGTTGGATTCCTTATTGTAGGGTAGAATCGTGGAGTTCCATTTGTACTCGGAATGCTTGAAGATTTCTTCGGGCTTTGAACTTTTTTGCATAGGAAAACAATTCTGCCAAAGGGGATCAGCCTTTGCATTGTGACTGACCAGCGTAAGAATTGAATGGATAATAGATAACTATATAATGATAAGTAGTTAGATGTTAGATAGCTGTGATCCTACAATGCAGTACAACTCGGATCAACTTTGATCCAATCAATGGATGTTGGCTGTTGCTACTGAATACTCTTGGTTCATCCTAGGAATCCTGCCTTTCGTCAAGGGGTTCTTAACTTGGCAGCTAGCCATCCATCTTGGTGAATCACACCTCGTCTTCTCCACCATCGCAGGTACATCATGGGAAAGACTGGAGACAAGGCGAAGGGTTTCTATTGAAAAAGCCAGGCCTTGGGCCCCTAGGGCCTAGGCCTAATTATCACCAACATGGGCATTGTTAAGGTATCGTTGGTCTTCCATGTCTTCCAGGTTGTTGGTTTATATCTTTGACTTGACCATGGGTTTCCTAAAGTGGATCCCGGAAACAAACAGAGGGTTGCAGAGTCGTTTTACACCGAAACAGTGTGTTTTTTTGTGTTAACACCTGGCGATTTCGTCTTGAGAAGGTAAACACATAGAAAGCGCGTTTTGTGAGTGATCTGATTTTTGAAGCAAACATCAAACTCAAGGAGCTTCGTTGATCTCCACCTTTTTCTCCATCCCGACCACCTCGGTAGAGTGGCCACTTTGCGACGAAGGAATTGGCGATTCTGCTGATGGCACTGCAGCTGGCGTGTAAAGCAACGTCCAGGGCTTGTAACAAGGCGCAGCAGAAGATAAAGTTCAAAATAAGTGAAACCACTGTTTTTTTTTAACTTTGGGGCCCCAATTTGGGGGGGGTGCCTGGTGGTATAATTATTTGGTTCTGAGATTCTTGAGATTGATGTTGCAATTCATATACAACATGATGCATCACTGTTGGGATATGTTTCTTACGATTTTAAGTAGCTTTGATAGTGACGACGACCATACATATTGTGCATGATGATGACTTATCATGACCCATCATGTTTCAGCATGTGTTACCGTCATCGTCGTCGTCATTGCGTCGTCGTCGTCGTCGTCATCATCATCATCATCATCATCATCATCATCATCATCATCATCATCATCATCATCGCCATTGTCATGATTATTAGCATCGTCATCGTCATATTCATCATTATCACCATCAACATCATCATCAGCAGCAGCAGCAGCATCACCATCGTCATCATTATTTCATTATTATCAATTATCATCATCACTATCATTGTGCATCTTGATGCAACATGCCTGCATTTCCCCACTGCTGCACACTTCCTTCAACCAGCGAAGTGCAGACACGAGCGATGGGCAGACACCCTTGGGCAACCTTTAATTTCCACTGTGTGCTGTGTGGGAGATAAGCCCGAGTACATCGGTGATATTCATGCTACTACACGTGCTACTTGTTCATTGGTTCAGACATCAATATAGAACATTATACGTAAAACTATTTACATATACGACTGTCATAACGCCTAAAATCAACCTCTTCAGTCATACATACATTGTATATATATATATTATATAATATACATATTTGTACACGCATGACTACATATTTACATATATTCATAGATAAATACGCAAATACGTGTATCTATATTGCACATGTTTTGGATATGTATATATACACATCAACCGTACGTAAAAGCATAGCAACAACCGTGGGAGCCAAATCATCATCAACCAGGCTGGCATTGCGATGCTCTTCGGCTTGGCTGGAGAGGTGAATTCCACAGGCGAAACTTGCAACAAAGAACTTGTCCGTAGGTAACAATTCCTGAGTGAATTTGGAATCATACTGTTGATGGACAAAATCCTGCACCACCAAGGATGATGAATATCCCATTATTGATAGGGTTTTAACCATCCCAGGTGGTGCAGGATTTCTTCCATTAAGAGTCTTTCACCCATATTAAATTCCAGAGAAACCAATAATTACTCTCCTGGGAGGGTACATATTTTTGATTCAAATATACAATTCAACATCATTTTGTTTCAAGTTCGAAGTGGAAAAAGGCTTACATATGGTTTGATGCAATTGGTTGGAAAACCTCTTGAGATTTCAAGACGAGATGAATATGTTTTGGCGCACCCCTTTTGTGTGTCAAGTTACCCATGTTTTTTGCAGGTGATGACCAGAAGAAGCTGGATGTACCTTGACTGGATAAACATTCACAGTGTGGTTGTGACATGGATTGCCCGACCAGGTCAGCCGGTTTGGTGTAAGTTCATAACGCCATCTACATTTTCCATGACGCCTGCTTCCTTTTTTAGGCTGGAAGATTAAACCCTACATTTTCCAGTTCAAATGTAGCTTGATTGGCCATGTGTCAAACATATTGTAGTTCAAACATGGAGCATTTGCAGGAAGTATGTTAGTTTGAGATTGCAACACATATTGCTTGAATCAAGGAATGTGAGGAATTCTTTGTTAAGTCAAGTTTGGTTTGTCGCCACTTGGTGGTCTCCAATCGCCATTGAACCTGACCGAAAACCTTGGTGTTAGATGGGTGGTTTAGGATATTCCTTGGAGCTCTGTAAAAACCAGTCCTTCAGGGCAGAACTGGATATTGTTGAAAGAGAAAATGTCAGTTTTTCAAACATTTTGTTGTCAGACGCAGCTGATTTGTTTCATTCTTACATGTTGGGACCACTATTTCATACTCTTTTCCATGTTATTTTTCCTTATTTCTGTTTCTTAAATCAGGATATCCCAGGATACCACTGAAACATAAAACATGTACCACTGAATTTGTTTTTTGTTTGCCAAGTGGTTTGTGTGATCCATAGCGGGGAGTTAGGAGTTTTTTATATAATCATTCCATGTTTGCAGGGAGCTACCATGATGCTTTGTTTCATGACAACCACAACTTTCGTTGGATGAGTCATGTTATAGGCTCCCATGTCCCTTGATGAAACTTGTGACAAAACAAGGTCCTCTCCAACGAGATTTTCATCGATGCTTTGACCAACTGTGGAGCTTGCGCGATACTGGTCTCCGAAGAAAATGAGGTGTGCACATGGTTGTGGTCATCGTGTTTCTTGGGGGGGTGAGAAGTCATGTCAAGCGATCACAAGATGATTTACAGCCATGGCTTTGGAATTCGATTCATGATTGAGATCACCAAGATTTTGCCGGCCTCCCATATTGCACATGATGACTCCTTTTAGATACCAATGCATACCAATGCGTTGCGTGTCAGACCTCTTGTTTCTAAATCAATACCCTCCTTTGTTTTTTGGTTCATGAATCAACCACATATCTTTGCAGCATGGGTTGGAAGCCGTAAAGGCTCCGTTGTGTTTCCGATTCGCCGTCAGGATCCCATCTTCGTCCCACAGGCCAGGGTTTGGGGTTTGTTTCCATGGCAACTGTGAGGCCAAAAATCGTCGAAAATCAGGAGCCATTTGAGCACCTGCCAAAACCCAAGTTAAATCATACATTGATGGTTTTTCGAACAAAAAATCATTTGGGAATAGGAAGCCATCATGTCGTTTTTTTTTAATTACTTGGCAACCAATGGTATTAGGATGTGTAACCCAGTGGTCCAGGACTGTGGATCGGGGACAAAAGTGACTTGAATATTCGTTTCTTCAGGGGCTTCACATGTCAAGCTTCTCATGCATTGAGCATTCCTTTTGCTGAAGGTGGTTTTACGGGGTACCTGAATCCTTCCGGATATGGATGGATACGGACTTAGATTTCCTGTCAGAGTTTTTTCAGAATGATCTATGAACCAGGTCTCTGTATATAGTACCTTTTCTGTTGATCTCGCCATGGTAGCAACAAAAAATCACACCAAACATCACCCACGCGTTTTCTTGTTCTAATCCCTTGACATATACCTTGGGTTTTTCTGAAGGACAAGGCAGGACGTTTCGTGGTGGCCTTTGATCCTTTGGATGGAAGCAGCAATATCGACTGCAATGTGAGTACAGGCAGCTCGTTGTGAGATGCCAAGGTGACAGATGTTTTTTCAGGGGTGGGCTACTGGGGATCCCCAACAAACCAAGAGGAAATTCGGTGAACTTGGCAATCTAGGCCATGAAAATTCTCTAACAATTACTGAACACATGATGAACATGTGTTGTCGTGGGTTTTGCTTGTTAAACAAAAAATGCAAAGAAAAAGATAGAAAAAGAAGGGTGAAACCTCATTCTATACTCTCAGCCAACAGTGTGTTTGTAAGGTAAATACTGTTGATGGTTCAGAAATCCGGCTAACCAGTTGAGGTTGAAAACGTAGTTTGTCCCATTTTTTGCAAGGGTTTTAGCACCATCCTAGGTGGGTTTTCGCCGGATATCTTCCATCCCCAACTTTTGGAACCGGGAAACTTTGGAAATGTCGCTCCAAGGCACCATCTTCGCAGTCTACGAGAAGCAGTCCACTGGACCAGCCACAGAGCCTTGGTTTTCCGAAAACCCGACCGAATTTCTTTGGTTTTTTTCCGTTTTTTTTTTCAAGAATCCATGGGATGATGATAATGGTGTAGTATTTGCATTGGGTTCATTGTAATTATTGTAATTATCTTATGACATCATGCATTTTTGTATATTCATATAATATATCTATCTACATCTATCACTAAAAAAAACAACCAATGAGTGTAAATGACATTGCAATGTATATACATATACCATAGATGGATGCCAGTGAGCTTTGAAACCTCCAAAACCTGGAGCCAACGTGTCTTGGTGGACTTCACCTGGACCTTAGCCGTGGGTGGTTCTACCAAGATATCGTAAGTGAGGCAAACAAAAATCCTTTGCCAATGTGGAGTTTGACATTCGTTTTTTGGTTTTAAATGATTTTTCATGTTTTTGTTGTCATTATTTGCTATGATTTTCCATGTTTGTTTTCTCATTCATCCGTTTTTCTGGCAACAGGTGTTTTCTCATTCTCAAGTTTTCTGCCCAAAGGGGCCGTACTTGAACCTGTCCGCACATCTCAGGTGAAGGATATCTTGCGGACAGGTAATGATATCATGGTGGCTGGTTATTGCATGTATGGTGCTGCCACTGAGTTAGTGATTACCTTCCAAGGTCCGAATCGCAGAGTTGGGAGTCCGAATCACCAACGGGATGTAGAAAAAACGTCGTGAAGTGGTGGGATGTTTACCGCATACCACCAACGGGGGCAGGACTGAATCAACCAATGATAGGATGAAACGATGAAACACTGACAAACTGTGGGAGGTAACACCAACCAAAGGCAGATAGGCAGAATAAAATGGACTCAATGATGGATGGTGGTTTGGATTTTACATTAGAGGGGTTTCCTTGTTTCAGGTTTTAGTTGTGGTTTGGTGATGCATCGACAGTAGATACTTGCTAGCCAGGTGTGATTCATGTTTGAGTTTTTGTAGATGCAGAGTTTATGCCTTCAGAGTGCAAAGATGCTGATATTTCTGTGTTTTTTCTGGTTTCTTCCAGACGACAAACATCCCCGAAAAATGGCCTGGACATAGCAGTAGGGAATTTTCATCAAAAAAGGATCTGGGGTGAAGTTGATAGAGACGTCACACAGCCTCATTGAGGTTTGATTATTTCAGGGAAATCCTCTATGAAACACTCCAAAAAGATACGGGAACCATAATGGCCCAGCATTTGAATTAAATCCAGTTTGGTGAAATATCATTGGCCCATTGGCCATCTATTATCATTCATATTCTTGTTCAATTCATCGGCCGTGAATTTCCCAGATAGACAACCTGATTGTTGCACGACTCGGACATGTTGTGTTTTCAACCTGCCAACCTTGCCGAACCGGGAGGCCATGGTGTTCATCGATTTACCCTTGATCCTTCTTTGGGAGAATTCGTTCACATTCAGGTGCTCCGTTTACTGTGTGAATTTTTCATAGTGGTGAGGGTTCCAACTGTTGAAGTACATGTAGGTGTCATGATCACAAACATGAAACAAACTCTATTTAAGACCCTTGTGACTTAAAACATCGGGAGAACAGGGTAATATGATATAATTATATAGGATATCAGTGTTTTCCAGACTTCAGATTCAACGGTTTTGAATAGACTTCTTGCAAACTTGCAAACTGGGTTAAACCTTGTGACCTTGTGAGTTGATCCGATCGTGGCAAGGCACATGTGAAGCTGCCAGAAGGTGGTGGTAAGAAGATCTATAGCTGTAACGAAGGCACCGGACCCGAGTTTGAAACGGCTGAAAAAGTGGGGTTTATAGGTAGCGCTTAATTTGAAGGTATGAGGTGCTTTCAAGCTTCAAAATCAAACGGAAGATATGAGTACCCTTTGGGTGGCGCCTACTATGCATGGTTCTATGGGGCATGTGGGGGAACATATTTGGGGAAACATACTGCTAGAGTACTCTCCCAGCAGCACAGGAAACAGCAGGAATTGGGATGCTGCCATCAAGAGCATCATCAGAAAATGGCAGGACCTGGGGATTCGTCACATGGCCGGACCTGACGTGTGATTTGTATTGATTTATGGCTGTCCACTGAGTGGAGAAAATTACAGATATGTGTTTGCGATAGATGTTGGAGACTTTGGGAGTGGCACCTTTTTTCAAGTAGATGTTTTGTTCGCCCTGAATTTACACATCATCTTTATCTATCCATTTTTTGAGGAGATACACATAAAGAGTATACATTAATATATATATATACTTCTCGGTGTTTGAATGATTTCTATTTGCCGTTCTAAACTAAGCGCTTTTCGAATTTGTTTTATGGAACCAAGCCATTTGCGCGTCCTTTACTTTTCGTGTGTTTTTATCCGCTTCAAAACCTTTTTGCATGTGAAGATGGCCAGGACACTGATACGCCTTATGCTGCGCGGTATGTGGGATCAATGGTGTCAGCCACTTGGATGCAATATCTATATCAGTTGAAGATTGAACTTGGAGGGTTTCATCGAAACTATGGTTATGTTTCGGGTACCGTTACCATGACGTACATTGATGTACCACTATTTTGGATAACCCAGTCCATCAGTAAATTACAGGATAGATGTGTACGAGTATATGCTTGTGCAGCAAGACATGTAACTTGTGTTGACATGTGAATGTACCTGTAGGTGTTATGGATATCTCATCATTGCGACATCAATCACTTTTAGCTTCTTAAAAAGCTCTTCCGATCATGATAAGTGTTCGCGAGGTGATAAGAGCTTGCAAGAGATGTGAAGAGATCATGGCCCCGGTTATCACATGTGTTTCTAAATACTCTTCATGGAAGAAATCCGGCGAAAGCCCACCTGGGATGTATAGAACCTTGTAAATAATGGGATAAATGACCAACCTCAACTGGTTAGAAGGATTTCTGAACCATCAACAGCTATCATAGCCTTCCAATCTTCTACAGAGCCCAAGGATGTGCATCGAACCATCCTTTATGGTGGCATCTACCTCTATCCAGCAGATGCCAAGTCCAGACATGGCAAATTACGAGTCCTTTACGAGGTGAATTTGTGGAATGCAAAACAGGATTCTAACATTTGGAACATGAGAATACAACAAAAACCAAGCGAACATGTTTTTGCTTGTGTTTTTGGATGTGAGTGTATATATGGATAAAGTGAATGTATTTTACTGGACATTTTAATCATTTTGGCTGGTATATATATGTATATTTTAAGGATCTATTTTGCGGCAATGTTAAGATTATCGGTATCGTTTTCACATTAATTTGACAGATGTTCCATGGTGATCTAGGTTGCCACGTTTAGAATTTACTGTCAGGGCTTTCCTATGGCCTTCATTATGGAACAAGCGGGCGGTTCTGCGTCTTGCGGTATGTTCAAGGGCCCCTCGGAAACGTGGCAAATCGGGTGGAAGGGTGGAAGGGGGCCGTTATGATATGATCTTCTGTGTATATATATATATTAATTATATATATATATACATTATATATATACATTGAAATTCATGATATATTTTGGTCGAAACCTTCATTGCCTACAAAACCATAGCAATTTTGGAAGCCACTAGGTTCGACAGTGCAACAGTTTTATTTTCATTGCTTTCTTTAGTTTAGCAGCAGTGGTAAACCTTCTTCAGACATATTCAGACATATTTTGATATTTGACATGGGATGACCAAATGATCTGCCGTTTTTTTTTCGGACTTCTTTTGACCATGCGATTTCTGGACCTTTATCATCCTGAGAGGAACATGACCCTTTCGCTTGTAAAGGAAACGTGTTTGTTTTCGACGCCACTTTCTACTTTCTATGTTGACTTTTGTACGAACAGTACGCATGTTGCGTGACATCTCCAGCTACTCTGACGCAATTCACGTATTTGTTTGATTTTGCTAACAAGTGTGAAATGCCAGAATCTTTGTTTTTATTCAAGATGAACTTTTTTTGTTTTGAGTGGACATATTATATAATGCTCGTAAATTCGGGTACTAGGGAGAGGGATAACATATTTGAATATATTAGAAAACCATGTTGATCGTATTCCAATCATGTTTGGTATCTTCAGCACTGCTGCTCTTAAGAAAGCTACTTTCTGATTACACGACTGGGCCTGGGCAGTGAAGAATACATCTCTGGTGGTGAAGCTTTTGAGGGGGATGATCCTGTAACATTATATGAGCAGAGATTTTTTTATAGACAAAAGGATTTATCAGGAGGTTGACATTGATCATTGTGGATGTAGGCATTTCCCTTGGGGGCGTAGGCGGGCGTAGGCACATGTACAAGATTATGTGGACGTAGGCAAGCCGTAGGCGAATACGGGAAGCCGAATTTCACAACTAACTTGTCATAAATGTAGAGTCCCGAACATCTGTAAATAGTAGAAATTGGCAGCAAAAAACCAAAACTGTAGACGGTTTTTCGCGTAGGAGCGCGTAGGCGTAGCCGTAGGCGAGATGTAGGCAAATTTGGTTATAGCCACGTAGGTGCCCTTCCCCCCATGAAGTTTTTCAATAAACACTTCCCCTTCAACTAGCATCTCCCGATGCACACTGAACTACGACATGATCGCGGTTGAGGTCCGGCACGGAACGCTGAACTCACATGATCGCGGTTGAGGTCCGGCAAGGGACACGGAGCTCACATCATCGCAGTTGGGGACGAGGAGGACGAAGAGGAGAAGAAGAGGAGGCGGAGGAGAAGACAACTCACATAAAATCTGACAACCCTCACCTGACAGGTGGGGAAAAGCTGCCTGGACTGTAGCCGCGTAGGCATCTTCTTAACAAAACCACACGCGCGTAGGCCGCATAGGCAAATCTCCTACAACTTGTGCCCGCGTAGGCTCCCACTGTGACCGCGTAGGCAAGCCGTAGCCCCGCGTAGGCACCAACTCATATGGGTACCTACTAAAAATGATCATTTTGGGGGGTGTTTGGGGGGTACCATTATTTAAGGAAACACACATATAGTACACTCTATCATAGGAAGATTGAAATGGCGTGGGCTTTCATTCGTCAAGTCATGCGCGCGGTTTTCTTGAGGCAAAATTCAGAGGTTGTTGGACATCGTCCCAGAGACCATCCACGAAAAGTGCCTTGAACAAAGGTCAACATGGCCATACATGGCCTACAGGTAAGACCTCTCATTCTTATAATACAAAGGGTTGTCATGGCAATGTGTTGGCACTGTAGCACAAACAAGCCAACCCCATGGACGATGAATCTACAACAACACTTATATGGGAGTAGAGTTGACCGTTTCTCAACCCCGCAGAAACACTATTCCAAGAGGTAGTTTTTTAGAAGAGGAATTTATCTCCCAAATGCTATTGATGGACATCATCATGGATATCGAATGCTCTTGCGGAAGTCAGGTTGGTGAATTCTGTCATTCACCATAGGGACGGATTGGGGGTTGTCAGAAGACACAGTAAAAGATTCGGTGTATCTTGGGAGATACCAGCCAGGATTCTGTTGTGACCTTTTTTTGTTTTTTCCTTTGGTTGTTTTTTTCAAAGAAATATGTTTGAAAGCTAGTGACTCCAACCTTGAGTCCAATATTTTCCATGAAGCATTCGGGGGAAGAAACCCAAAAGCATTCCCAAACATCGAGAACCACCCCAACAAAAATCATGGTAATTCATTCAGCTCTCAGCTCATCCCGCTTTGTGACTGGACAAGGTGCCCAGTGGTCATTGGTTGCAAGAGAGATGTAGATGTGACTTGGATTGGGTGGTAGATGTTTAAGCTTGAAACTCACATCAAATTTCTACCCAAGGAATTTAGTAATTACTTGCAATCATCCCCAAGAATCAACAAAATCGGACCGAGAAGAAGCAAACACAAACAAATCACAATCTGCCAGGCAGTATTGGACGAGTACAAAGCCCAGGGCTTGTGCTGAGAGTTGATTACCTCAGGTCAAGGGTCTGTTTATCAAGGGGAAGGGGGTGGGAAAAGGGGGAGTCCCTTAGGGCTACCTATAGGATTTTTGCTTTTTGTTGAAGGTTGGTCTGACTGAGAAAAAAGCAGGTTGGAGTCAGGCTTTGTTTTTTTTTTGCGGCTTGCTGGGTACAGTTGCATTAAATGATTTATGATTTGAAGGGGAGCCATCCACATGTTCCCGAGTTGAGGCTGCTGAAATTTCCAAGACGTTTTTTGGGGTTTTTGGGTGGCTGTTGTTGGATTAGGCTATACAATCCCGTTGGATCCTGGTCATTTATTGGCCGGAAAGGGTTATCAAGCGCCTTCAGTCTGCCAGGGCAACCACCACTCTCATCGTAAACGACCACTCTCTTTTGTAAACGACCACTGCCACCTTCATGTGTGGTTCAGGACATGGGTGCAACGATGATTTTGCGCTTGGATGATTTTGGATGCAAAATGCGAAAAAAAAACATATTGGCACTCAAATCCGATCAGATTTGGCAACAGATTGCTCATTTTAATGGCCCCAAAGACGTCAGGGTGGGTGATAGAATGGAAGATGGTGCCAAATAACATATTGATCTTGATTTCCTTAATGAAATGAACATAATATATAGTACAGTTAGGTGATGTCACTCCAAGACCATGTCTTATATTCCGATAAAGGTCGCCTGGTGTTTCAGGAAGCTTAGTGCTGGTGATTTGATTCATGCGGTTATATTGTGTTTGATGGATCCCACTGATGACTTGATGACCTCCAGGACTGCTGCCCTTCGAAGCGGGGGTGAAATTTGCCGCATCTTGGTTTGTAAGCGACGTGGGATTCTGATGCAGTCATAGTTGGCGATTGTTGGGATTGAAGCAAAAAAATATGTATGCCCTATACCATTGCATGTTTCGTATATCATATATTTTGCATTGCTGCTATTTTGATTATTACGATTATCACATGTTCATGCTTTATGACCATGTATTACATCTACACACCATAAAACAAACCTTGCTTTCGTGAGATTGGGACCATAAGCAGGCTTTGACCGGTTTTTAGAACATCTACATTTTGTGCAGTGCATCATCTCAAGTTGTGGGCTCAGAAATGTTTCGGTGTTTCGATGTGTTTTTTACAAAACAGCAGCAGCAACAACAACCTGGGGGGGTCTTCACCTGGAGCTTCATATGAGTTCATTTCAGATGGATCCTAAAAGTCAGCCGGTGATTTTGTTGTTTTTGCACCAACATTTGGATGTTTTTGTTTGTGTTCTTTCAGGGTTCAGGTAAAGAGCTGATGTAATTCGACCAAACAGAGAATGATCATCTTGGGTTGTTTTGTTTTTTGAAATTACTCATGGTTTTGATTTATGAAGGTATATATAAGTATATATGCCTATATTTACACCACCACATGATAGCATACAATTATAGACAGATATACTATGCGAAGGCACATTCATTATCATTGTTGACCCATGTCTCCAATACAACACTACAACCATGGTGTGGTCAACTTGTTGTTATATCAAAGGGCCAATTGTTGTAAAAATCACAGGTACTGTATGGATTGTACCCCAATTTGATACCCATAGAATCCATGTATGGTCTATATTTTCCTACATGTGTTTGTTTTTTTTAATGGTAAATGTAGATAAATTGTACCATACATGGATTCTACGCGATATGAAGGGTTTGATACATACTCATTTTTTGTACAAAAACGTAGATACTGTAATGCCTGAATTGTTGTTGGTTTAATTCAAACTGCAAATTCTGGTAAATGATCGCAATGAGCAGCAAAGAGTCTGAAATTGTGACAAGGTATTTCCTGTTGACAATGCTGGATGTTCATTGAGTTTTTGGGTACACCTTCATTTTGAGGGAAATTCACCCAACCACGTCGACGTATGCCTTCCATTCCAAGTTGTTGTATGAAAACCCTGCCGAGGTTAGTCGGCAAAAACCAGCATTTTTCTCCTAGCTACGGACCTGAAGCATAGCTTATAGCGGTGCTGCGTGAAAGTGTCCACTTTTAAAACTGGTGATCGAAATCTTTGTACCGCGCCGGCCAATTCGCAGAAAATAAAAAGGGAACCGGGGGACTGGACTCTTCGCGGATCACACATATCACTATGATAGCTGGTAGAGCGGTTGATAACTTAGTGTGGAGTTGTTGTATCACTTAAGGTTTGCTATATACTTGGCTACGTCAAAGATGTATTGTACACGATTTAAGTGTACATGGCACTGTTTGCGACGCACCAGTTGTGTGTATACATATATAATATACATATATATATTTATATTATTTGATGTCTATAGTTTGTATATATATATATATTGACATCAAGTTGAGGGATAACATGTGGATGCTTTTAGCAATGTTTCCTTCCAAGTTGAGAATGATTTTTCCCAATGTGCTATATATATATATATGTGTATATATATATATATACCTAGAACCTACATGACCCTTGTTTTGATTAGAAAAAGTACCTTTTTTTGGAGGGTTGACCTTCAAAAATAGAGGTTAGTTGGGTTCTAGGGATATATTCATATATACACATACTTTTTGTTTCCCAGAGGGCATATGTGGGTCCATGTTCTTTTTGATGTCCATACATCTCTTTTGCCGGCTCAGTTGCAGAGACTGGAGGCGCGGCCCGGTGAAATCTCCAACGGTTGGGTCTCACTGATCCTATAAAATTCCGAGAAAGTGGGTGTTTTGCATATATGTTATGCAACTCCTCTTTTAATTGGCCGTTTACAAGCCTGAAGCTTATCAGGAATTTACCTAACATCGCCAGATTGAAGGGGAGTTACTTTTCCAATCCATAATTTTTCAATATTCTCGCTATAGACATGTTTGATATATATTACATACATATATATATATATATGCTACAATTTTAGTCGTGCATTCCATCCGGAACTGACTTGTAACCCCATTTGGGACCACCACAATCTCATTCCCCGTGGATGGTGCCATCTTACCTTTTTGGACGAGGCCATGCACAAATGGAAGCCATGAATTCCAAATCATCCACCTATCTAAGTAGCACTGCTTGAATCGGTTGATCCATTGATCCATTCATCCATCTTTGGATAGCCTACATCAAAACACTTTCAGCACCAAGTCATATTTACTGACGTTTTTGTTGAGTCACCATTGTCAATCTACACTTATGTGGCTCAAGACAACCACCCAGTTCTTCGGACTTGGGTGCATTGTTTATCGCGTCGTTCTGCGAAGTCCCCCTGGCTTTTCTATGGAGAAGCTCTACACGATTCGTTTCTTGCTCTTTGGAGCTTTGATCCACTTGGGCCTTGCCTTTCGTTCCATCAGTGGCGACACTACTAGCAGCGACATAGATCCTTGGTTTTTCCAAAAATGGATAAAGGTCTGACCTTTCGTTGAAATGAAGCAACCTAAGAAGCAACGCTGTTGTAATGTGTTGTGGTTCTGAATTGGTCCTTCTGTAGAGTTTCCAGTTCTCTGAAAGCTACCTCCCCCAAACAAAAAATGGTAGGTGGTGAAAGCCTTAACCTTCACATTACCTTCACGAAGTAGTAAGTAGTGTTGGAAGGGTGAGACGTTTTTGGGGTAGCCAACCCCTACTCAGGCTGAAGTTTGAATTCAAGTTTGCTATGACGACTTGACGGATCGACCTGTGACATGCCTCTGTTGGTTGTCAGCTTGTGACTAATGGATTTATCAAGAAAGATCAGTTCCTCGAGGTCTCGAGGTTTTGGAATCAACAGTTTTTTTGAGTTCATGTTTCTTCCAGATACTTCCAATTAGTTGCCATTGCCATGAAATTCTGCCAGGTTTATCATATGTTTATCATGCATGCAACGGAAATCCAACAAATGGTTTTCCTTCGTGACGTGCTTCATTTTGATGATTCTAGCTGGTGTGTTCGACTGTTTTGGGGTGCCTTCCTCCTTTTTACCACAAGTTTCAAATCGCTGGAAAAAAAAGCACACATGGCACAAGTTTATTGGTCCAACAATTGAGTTTCAAGCCTTTGAAAAGACATCGCCGAAACGCAGGATTCATTTTTGATATAAAACTTACAGACTCTTGTCGTTGTCAAAGACCAGCTAATCAATTCATGTTCTCTCTTATTCCAAAATGAATCTCCAAGAAAATCCGACTGACTGGCTGTGTCTCAGGAAATTTTGGAACCGAAAATCCCCCAAAAACCCAAGGAACCACCAGCAGCAGTGAGTTGCCTCGATGGGAAGACAATGGAAATTGGTTGTGTCATGGCCTGTTTCAGGGGAAAAACACCAAAGGTTTCAGTGAAGAAATCGGGAATACATGTGTTGATGGGTGAAGAGACATCCGGCCTAGTGAATATGGAGATTTATTGATATTTGTTGATGATGTTCAGTATGACGAGGACACAGTGCATTTGAAGAGCAATTGACAAGCAACTGTTCATGATAAGTGATCTCAAGTCTCAATGTGGACTTTTCTCATTTTTCATGCTTGTAAGGCGTTAAAGATTTGGCTGCATTTCCAGATGTTTGCGCAGTCGTCAACACGAATGTACTGTCTATCTATTCATGTATCTATACATGTATCATTCTTTTCGTCACATAGCTTCAAGAAAAAAGGGTTGAAGTGACCGTGTACTGATTCCATTGAGCTACTTTTCAGGAATGTGACACTATCTCCCAACTATAATGAAATGGGCCTTTTGTTTTTCAGCACAAAAAGAACATGTCATTGGTTCACCCAAGCATTGAGAGACACACAGGCTTCACCATTCAAAGTGGCCAACCTGGAGGGGGAAATCTTGATTGTTAAATTGTTACTGTAACTACGTAGCATCATTTTGAGTTTTGTTGGGACCATATAAAAAGAAGACACACATTTCTGGAAAAGAAATAGTTACAGTATATAACATCCCTCATTTCAAACATCGTATCCATATCATCATATCAACTGGTTGGTTGGGTTATATAGGGGATGAAATCCTACCCAGTTACGGATTTTAATAAACCTTATACAAATCCCTATTAATCAACTGGTACTGAAACCTGTCCCTCCTTGCAAATGGCACAACCTGGACATCACGAGGCCTATCCATGTGTCGTCGACTGGACTCTTGGTGATGGTTGAGAGCAGGTATCTTACTAATTCATGGCCAAAAACACATTGAACCATGAGATGAATCATGTTTTTTGATGCAAACAAAAACATGAGACACACATAAGAGACATAAAAAGGTTGAAGGTGAACTGAAAGTGTTCGGATGTTACATCATATTGATATACTTTCAGAAGTCATCAGCGTATTCAACAGTATTATAGTATTAATGTTTAAAAATGTCACCTGTCAGTGTTTATGGGGGCTGTATTCAAGTCAATGGAGCCCATCAAGGAATTACTTTGTTTATGACACTTCCAAGTGAAAGGCAGTCATTTTGCATGGCTTGTCCTGGTGAGTACCAGGACCATGGAACTGTACCGGTCTGATGCTCCATTTACCGTCGGTGGGTGCAAGTCTGTTGAAGATTTTAAGTTCAATAAATGAATCGTTCCGTTCCCATCGGCGAAGGCTCGGTCCGTTTCAAACCATTGCTATGCATTCGTTTCTAAAACGCTAAGGGCCTCACCGGTTCATCAAGCAACGGCCAATGTGACGACTTTGAAGCGAGACTCGGTCAACACAAACAGGGCGGAAGGATGTCATGATGTCATTACCTAGGAAGTCTTCAAAAATGCCTTCGAAATGTCGAAATCTATGGGGATGAAATTATACGTAGACTATAGTCCCAAGGACAATACCCCTAGCAACTGGTGATTGATTTCAAGCATCGAAAGTAATTACTGTAGATGGTTCACTCAATGGCTCAGTAATTCAGGTACATACACCATTCACATTCGCACATGGGGTCAAGTCACATGGAGTATGCCCAAAAAGTTACACCTCAGATTAAAACCATTGAATTTGTTCAATTTTGTTCATCCTTTTAAACAACTATAAATCCAAGGCGACTCATCTGGGATGACGACAAAGTTTTCATATTTCTGTTTGAGATCCGATGAAGAAACATCACCAATTTAGGACGGGATTGTGAACTATTTATCAGGGTTGTTTGGTTTGTCCCTGGTTCTCTTTTTTGGTGTGTGATTTTTGTCCGGAGAATGAAGACATATAACATTTTCCCGGTCTGTTTAACTACATGGGTCATTTACCCAACTTGTCAACTGCTGCAACCTTTTGAGGAGATTGAAAGAGAAAGGTTACAAGAAGTTTTTTGGAGCGTCAGAGCCGAGTTTGGAGCCGATCTTGAAGATTTTGCATACCAATTGCCAGGAAGAAGAGTAGCTCGGCTGAGTCAAGCTACGTCGATTTTAACCAGCCTAGATTTTTGTAAAGACAGCCCTTTTGACAAAAAGGAAACCAGTTTTTTTGTATTGAAAAACAATTTCTTAGGGGTCCATTGAAATTCCTTGTTACGGAGGATGATCTACAAATTTCATTCAGATCATATTAGCTGAGCTTTCACATTTGTTTCTGTTGCAAGAAAGTCAAGCAGGTTGGAGGTTTCAATCATTGAGCTCGGGCTTATTATTGCCCTCCAAATCTTTCATGTCTTGAATAAAGAAATCTGTGGAAAAGTTGTCCCAAGGGACCAAGAGATGACTTGTACACAAACTCCAGCAGATTGTAGGAAGTATAGAAAGACATCATATTCCTTTCTTCTTAGAACGATGCATTTTGCAGTTCAGTTGCGGCTCTCTCAGCGGGTCACTCTACCTGCAACCTTGATCAAGTCGTTTGATCGTTGGCAGGTGGAACCCTAGGCAAAATTCACACCGCCCTTTGTTGAATCTTTTAACAATCGCATTTCAATTCCTTCGCACCGTTCCACCGTTCCGCTCCCAAAAGGTATGTTTTCTTTCTGGATGTGATTCTGAAGTTCATCGACAAGATCCCTGAGAAGACCAGGGATGAGAAGTATGAAAGCGAAATTCAAGATCTTTCTCAGCGCGTGATTTCGGCCTTGAAAGGAAAAAATCCAAATTACGTGTCTTGGGATGTTGAACAACGGGACCGAAATCACCACTGGGGGAGGTAGAAAACTTACTGACATATGCTGGGATTTCTATTGAGACAGGTCGCTTAGTCACCAGTTGGGTGATGGGTAGTCGGTTTGTGGTTTACTTTTTCCTAGGTTTGACATTTGAGAATTCCGCTAAATATAGGACATATGCCTATAGAATTGGCTCAATGAGTCAACCAAAACCACTTTATTGACCGAAATGGGATCCTTGAAAACTGCAAAGAAATATTATGAAGAAAATAGTCCTGATCAGGGGCTTAGTGGTTGCCATTTGATTTATAGCCGAAAAAATCATGATTCGCTTTGTCTGCTCATGACGTTTCTCTTATTCTTCTCTTACTCTGGGTGGATTTGATCCGAACCCGCATCGTTGCCTATAATATACTCTCATTGATTTGGCTTATATTACTGTAATCCAAGGTTCTTGAGAAAGGCAGAGATGCGTTACAGTTCCTGCCAAGGCTTTCTCGGCGAATCTAAATCCTTTTTTTTTGCGTCTGTTCCGAAAGTATCTTTGTAACTAAGCGGACATTTGTTCGCAAAAACCACAAGTTCAACTGTTGCAACTATGTGGTACTTGTAGCATATGTCAAATTGATGAGAACTCAACTCTGAAATGCAACATAATGCAACAGGTCAACTGTTGGGGACAAAAGGGGACAAAAGGCCCCAAAAAATAAACATCACGGCTTGCTATTATATATCACTTGCTTTGGGGTGTTAAGATGTGTTAGGCAGTTAGGGACTGAATCACCCCCTGAGCTTTAAGATCATGGTCATCCACCTGTTTCAGTGATCTTTAAGGAGATAGGAGGACACATATTTATAGAAAACTCTGAACATCAAACATTTCTCCACAAAGACCCTCGCTTTGAGGAAGTGGATTTGGCGAGTTGTCAAGATGGTGACACCAGCATTGTGGGTTGTCGATCTGTGTGTCGGTGGCTGGAAGCTTGTTGAAGGATGAGAGAGCTCGATGTGGAGGGGGGAAACCAAACTGAAACTCCAAGGGTGGCTGGGATTTTTGGTGCAAAACTTGGTTATACTTGGGCTAGAATTGGGCTAACAAATATTCGGTTCAAGGTTTCATAGACTTTTAAGATCATTATCTAGTCGAGTTGAAATAAAGTTGTGATGGGTTGTCAGTTGCTTCTGAAGTTTCATTTTGTTAAATTGGATCTAAGCAGTCATTGTCATTGCTTTCTTTTCGGGTTTTGGCGAATTTGAATCATTCAGCCTCTAAGCGGTGATATTGATGTGCCAAACAGCTCTACACCTCCCCCTGAAATCGATTGAAATCGGTCACTTGAGGGTCGTTCCGTGGAACTCGGAGGTCGTTTCGCTCGCAATTTTTGCAACGGGGGTAAAACACCCCAAGTGGTGCATTCAGATTCGGGAAATCTGACCCGTAAAAAATGCTCAATACTTCAGTTTGGAGAATTTTGAAAGAACAGTGGTCCGGATTGACAGATGATAGATTGATTTGATGGATTCTTGTTGTGTTTTTTTTGATCACCTTAAGCTGCGTCAAGCTGAGGGTGTTTGATGCTAAAGGTAATCGGTGGTCGCCTGCCCTCGTTGAAACTCATTTTTTTTGGTAAGAAGAGATTTGGCTACGGCTCAAAAATGCTCAAAATTCAAGCACCAAATCTGTTCATATTGTGTATTGGGCTCCATTTTGGGAGTCACTTTTGAACCAGAACCATTTGGTATGTGGATTTTTTCAGATTCAATTCTGATGTTGAGATTTTGTTTCAGAGATCATAGGCTACATGCTGTATGATTTGTATGGTGAGTCCAAGGAATGTCATTTCATGGCAGTTTTTTTGTCGAAGGTTGAAACTGAAAGAAATCAGTCCACTTAGTCACCATCCACAAGCTGTGTGTCACCGGACTGGTCTTGAAGATTTTTAACACCTCCAGCACAAAGTTGCATTGCTTACTCTCCCTGGAACGGACATATTATCACCACAACAGGGGGGGTGGAACATTTCCTGGCAAGATTTCCTTTTCAGCTCTTTTGCAATATGTACTTAGTAAGGTTTCATTGTTGTGGGACATTTACAGTAGTAGATGACACGTCATCTAAATAAAATCTGGGTCAAAGTGTTCCACTTGTAACCACCCACAGGACGGAGAGCTCTTTTTTTGCCGAGGCGTTGACTGAATCCACGGTGAATGGCCAGTGTGAAGAGTATGTAAAGACGCTTGGACAAGACTAAAAGACGTCATAGAGATATTTCAGGGGGACCATATCTTAGGGATTGCACATATTATGGACTCCTGGACCCATGAAAAAACCGGTGATTTCTGAGTGGAATCAACCATTCCTCAAGGAAAATATGGCGGTCACCATTGTCTTTTCCAAAAGATATAGCCAGGTGATACTAGGGGTTTTCATGCTTCCCTCCTTGTTTCCGTTGGCAACACCTTTCCCCATGAGTTCCAAAAACTGGCAAGATTCGGTTCAAGGAATCTAAGTCTTAGACCTTTGGAGCATAGAGTCTCAAACACACAGAAAAAAGGAACACAGCGCGAAACCCGCTGCAAAAAGATATATATATCATATATATAATATAATAAGGGGATTGCTTTTATTGCTCTCCGACCATGTGGGAACTTTCTTTAAACCATTGGTTGAATTTAAGGGCAGGACGACCGAAGCGCGACGCAAAAAAATCGTTCAGGACTTTGGAAGCAAAAGGCTACAAGAACCTGGGCGATACATAAATTCAGCAACCATTTTTTGTTTTCAAAAAAACAGGTGCATCAAAAAAAAAGGATCTGAAGAATAACATTCGGTGAGAGCAGATTTCTTTCATAGTACTCTAGGGGAGGCTTTTTTTCAACCGCACTTTCCATTTTCCATCGCTGTCCAATGGTGAAGTGTCAAGAAAACACGACATGTTCCATTTTTCTGCAGAAGATCAATTGAAGTGACTCTCGCCGTGAGTGGCGGAACAAAAACTCCTCGAATCGCCGCGGAATAAGACAGCAATTCTTTTCGTACCCCAAAAAGATGGTCAGTTTGTGGATGATGCAAAAAGTACCCCATATTTTTGTTTGCTTCATCCACTTCATTCTGAGAATTCTGGGCCCCTTTTGATTGAAATTTTGGGAGTTGTGACACATAAAACCGTCTACTTCCATCAGGTTGCTCCAATCCTTCTTCAGCAAGTGAAAAATCCAATCTTTATGGAAAGCCACTGAGGTTATTTTGGAGACTACGAAAAAAAATCCAGTCTGGGAGTCTTCAAATGAATCTCCCTCAAGAGACATCAAAAGCTCGGATATCCCGCAAAAATTCCCTTGGTGAAGTTCGCTGTCAATGGTCACTCTGGCCGTGAGCCATTTAGGTCAAAGTGAGCAGCCTCCAATTATCTCCAACTTTGCTAAGATGTCTTAGGGTCCTAGGGTTGTTAGTTTGGTCCTCACAGCTGACTAAAAGAAGCAAAACAAAAACAATATCCAGATCTTCAACCAATCTTTGCGCCCCACTTTGATTCAAAGTCGGACCTCAGGAAACTGAAGAAATGGAAGATTTGGGGTCATGAGTCCAGTTCCTCGCACCGTTAGTTGTGAAAGGTTGGAACTCATGGAGCTGTTGGATAGGAACCACCAGCAGTGTCCAACAGAAGAAGTGATTCAATTTCCAGGCATTTATCACTATCCCTCAAACACCATGCGGATTCTATGAACTGCAGGGCCTTCCTTTTTTCGGTCAGAACACTTTAGTTGGAAAAAAGACCTCAATGAAATCGGTGAAATATGAACAGATTTTGGGTGAGCATGACCAGTGAACAAATAATGCTTGGAAGACTTTCTTTGACTCCCTTTTTGGGTCCTGTGTGGCTCACTTTTTAGGGGTTCACTTTTTAGGGTCTTGGTCTTTCGAAGGCTGTTATACTTCCAGGGTGTAAAGTGCAATTTGATGGCAAACCTGCTTGGGAATGCCTTAAGACGGTGGCCCTTTTAATGATTTTATATATGGGTGTGTCTCAAAATGAAGTGACTGCCCCTCAAATGGTTTGATTTTTTTGGGTATGACGACTGATATGACTCAGAAGAAAAAGATGACTTCAAGCCTAGCCGGGTTTGCCCCAAGATTTGGCTCGATCCCATGAAACCATCTTCGCTTAGGTATGGAGCCGATTATGAAGGTTTTGACCACCAATTGCAGGTGCTGAATGTTTCTTCAAAAAAAGTCGTGTCACAACCCAATGGCTCTTAACAACCCCAACCCATTCCAACCACAAAAACACAGCACGTTGGTTGGTGGGGGTTTGAACTGGAAATGACACTTGAGTCAAAACGGATCTGAATTCAGTTTTTAGTCTCAAAAGGCCCTGACTTCAGATCACAGGGAATTTTCACTCAGATACTGAAAAATAAGCAACTTGCATACCAACCAGGATTTTATGACATATAAGAAGGGGAGTTTGTTGCGACTGTTTCGTTGACAAGCTGCTTCTGGTTCAAATTGGTTTGACATACAGCATTGAAAGTACCCTAGGTAAAAACACAGATATATAGCTGGAAGTCAGCCTGTCCATTAGGAACTACCGTTGATCTATTTTGTATGGATTTTTTTTGGCCATTGATTCGTCAGAGCTCAAGCCCTGAAACTCCGAGCTTGTACCTAGCTGCCCCCGTCACCTCTCACTGAGCTTTCCAGGAAGGAGGAACTTCAGTATTATTTGGCAGCTATTTTACAGCTGATTAGCAGAATGCCTGAAGAGAAGAAAACAGAGATACTTGGTTTGTTTGATTTGTTTGCAATAAACAAACGTTATTTTAGTACCTTGCATCACTGCTTCATATATGTACGTATATATATATATAGATATCATATATTGTAGATAATATATATATATAGAATGTACTACTGTTTGCGTATGTGTTTAAAGAGATATTGATGTTTGAACATGCGATGTGGATGTACCCAATGACCATTAGCACAACAAAAGTTTTTATTTTTTTTCAGTGTCCAGTGCTTGGGGTGACATGTTTGGACAAAGAATATCTCAACTCCTTGGCTTCACCATGTCACTTCTTATTTCTTTGGTATGGTTAGGAATCTCAGGTCATCATTTTCATCAAGCCTTCATCAAGCCTTCATCTCTGAGAGCTTCAGCTCTACAGCCTGACCTGAAGGTTTCAAAGTCAGGTCTCTGAAAGGTCTAGCAACAAAAAATTCAATGTGTGTGTTGGCCCGAGGCCCGGGCCGCCATTCTAAATTACACATCCAATAAAGCTAAAGACAAAGTGGCGATGATTTCAATAGAGAAACTTCCACTTTCAGATTTCCAGCTGATTACTCCATCCAGCTGATGAGAAGATTCGGTGGACCTGACATCTTCATTTATTGACTGAAAATTCGTGATGGACAAGTGAACAAGAAGTTGATGTATACAGACTGATGGTTATACACAATGAATTTCCATACTGAATGAGAGGCAAATGAGCACCGTTTAGGTGCATTAATACTACCAATCTTCGTATGGCCGCCCTTGTGTTCCAAGCATTTGGGCCCACCAAGGACCTACAAGGAAGAGTGGCTCAGCTATGAATTTGTGATCCGCAGTGTTCAGAAGATTTCCAGCCTTATATTTAGAGTAGCCCATCTACCGAGCAGATCTATAAGCTGAAAATTATTGCTTAGGTACCACCAACCAGTTCTTTTCTCGGCTGATCGGAGAATGACTAGTGACTCATTTCATCCATTCCAACTACTATAGAACATCCGATAGTGGTGTCAATGCAGCAACTAGGTGCCTAACCCACCAAATGTGTTGCATATTGGAGACCCATAGATCAGGATTTGGATGAAATTTATCATAGGAATGTGAGGTGATGGTCAATCTTGGAACTCAATCGGAAGGGTTTCGAGGTTGATTAAACAATAACAATAACATCATACTACTATATTTACATATTGAAATATTGCTTGATGCTTCAAAATTCCTGCTCAATCCAGTTGATTCGTTGATATATTTGTGCCCACGAAACGTGCTCCGGATTTGGATCCCTCAGGCTGGACCATTTACAGGAACAGGTGGTGACAATGCTGGAGGATGAAGCGACAGGGACTGCGGACTTGGTTTTTTGGATGCAAACAAAAATGTTTGTTTGGCGTTTTTGTTGGCATTTTATATGGCATTATCATGACAATATTTAAGGATTGTAAGTATATGTAATTAGGATATAACATAATGTATAGCTTTTTGTAATATGTATATATGTAGATATGTAGATATAACATTATTGTATGTTTATACATTTATATGATTACATTCATATCATACCATAATTCTTATTTCATTTTACCGACCATGTAAACATATGTATGTTGATATTTATTGTAATGACAAATGCAAACATTTATGGGCCAGGGAATATACATATGTTCATACAAAGTTAATATGTATGTATATACATGATATGAATCTATTCATATAGATGTTTTAGAGTTCGTACTACATGTACTGCTATATAATATAATAATGTATGTAGTAATGCATCTAATGATACATGTAATGATCAGGGTGACAATATATGCAATGATATATGCGACGATATATACAATGATTGATATATGCAATGATATATGCAATAGTGTATTCAGTAGATATATGCAATAGATATGATATGTATAATATAAATGTATATATATATATATATTTCTATACTTGACATCATTTAACCATAATATATTTGATATTGTTCACATGTGATTTTATAACATAACGCAGCCAACTTGCATGGGTGTATACATACGATTAGAAATAACACAGAAATGAAACACATAGATGCAGGCATTGATGCATTGATATTTCCACATCCTTGGAGTCATATTTGCTTCCGAGTTTTTTGTAGGTGAATCTCAGGGTCTGAAGTTTTTGTGTTTGTGGGTTTGTTTCTCTTCCGCGATGTACGAATCAATACTCTCCAGGGAACGTTCACATATACCACCTTGGGAAAGGAACATCACCTTCAAAAGTGATTTGGGATGGGATATGTTAGATCCCAGGAGGGTTGCTTCCTTGAATGTTTTATTTTATCGCCACCATGTTGAGGGTTGTAGAGTTGTTTTGGAAGAGAACTTTTTTTTTTTTCGGATTCTAGTACATGTGGATCTTCTTGCGCCTTCTGCAAGATGTTTGTCAGGTTTCTTTACCTTGGAGCTTCTAAGAATGTCTCCTAACACAACCAAGCTCTGGACATCAAGCTCCCAAATCATGAAAAAACAAAACCATGAGATTTACGCTCCTTGAAACTAACGTGAACTCGCACCTGAAAATAGGCTATCCCAAAGGGTTAGTTTCAGGGAGGGTAGATGGAATATTCCAGCGCCATGAATCATGGGAGGAAAATCACCTTTTTTAAGCTGAGGAAGATGATGAAGAACCTCTACCAGAGTGTGATACCGCAATGCACATCGAGGACGCCAAGGGTGTTTTCAGGGCAGTTTTCGGTGTTTTCGCCAAGGGTTGGAAGGGCTGTTTTCGGCTGTTGTTTTTTTTGTTTTGGATTCGTTTCTTTTGTTTTTTATTAGTTGCTTGGTTGTTCACTTGGTTTGCTGGCTGCTTGGTGTTCTATGAAACGGAGGTGTCAGATAGACAAGACACGAAGGTACTGAAGATAGACTGATATACTTACACAAATAGACACAAATATGTAGATACATCTTTAAAAAGCAAGTAGATGGACACACATATAAGTACACAAATAGATATGATTGTACACATATATGTACGTATCATTTGTTATTTTAGATAGATACATGAATAAATGGACCATACAATCATACATACATCATAGATTAGGGTTGCCATAGATAGGTTCAAGGGCATTACTGTAGAACCCCTCAAAGTAACCCCTTAAAACACTAGTAGTTTAACCGTTATTTGCCATTATTTAAGCATCAACAGTTGATAAATCCGCAATATTCCTCCTTCCCATTGTAAGGGGTTACATCTAGGGGTTTCCTGCTTGATTCCTTTGATAGATGGTAGGTAGATAATGGTAGATAGATTGATTGTTAGATACTTGTAGATATACAGACAGGACATACACAAGAACCAGATATGTCGGGGTATTGTGTATGTCAGTGTTGGTCGTTAAGTGAAGGCAACACTTGCCAGAAGCAGAGCTTTTGGTTTCAAAGATTTTGCCTTTTCAGAGTTGGAACTTCATATTTGCTTGTTTCACAGGGAATTGTCCCATGATCCCTTTTGTTTGGTGGTTGAGAACATGACTTTCCTCTGCAACCAGTGAGATAGTGATGGCTTATTAAATCTTGCTCCGGCTACCCTCCCGGAAACTAACACACCTGAAACACTGCGGTTGCAAGATTAATTTCTTCTTGGGAAGGCCTCCTGGCAGGTTGTATGCTCGTTTCGGGGAGTGTAGGATATAAAAAAAACTCTATGAATCATCAATGAAACGACCAACCTCAAGCGTTTCATGAATGGACTTCCATTACCTGCTGGAGGGTAGAGGGGGACAGTGGAAGTTATTGATTTGATAATCATCCCATCCCAAAAGGGTACATTCACTGGATCATGACTGTCGATAACCAAAGGGTTTCAGCCACTATTTGAGTACACATATGACGTATACAGTCATTTTTAAAAGGTGACACCTCTTGATGGGTACAATTGACTCAGCTGAGTGTAGTTTCTTTATCTTTTTAAATCATTTTCCTTCATTCAACACTGTTGCCTTGGCCAATGAGCCTAAGATGTTTGTGGTTTGAAGGTAAATAATGAAAGCTAACTTCAAGGAAAGTCTTCGCATAGATCCTGGGAATCTCATTGTGGGAACGAATATTTCTTGTCGAAAGGGAAGTTCAACGTTCTACATTCAACGATGGCCTTGCCTTGCAAGAACGCGCTCGTAGCATTTTGGATGGACGTTGGATGAGTTTCTCTTGCGACGTACATGTACCAAATATAATGATATAATTATCTCTTTCAACCCTCATCTTCCAACCCTTTTGTTCATCCTCTCAGAATGGGTAGATCTATATATATATATGATTACTTGTAGTAATTATTGTTTATCATGGTTGATGATTGATCCTTCTCATCCACCTAAGGATGAGACATATATCATCGATTCTCATCCACGGGGCCTCACCCACCTCGCCCGAACATGTGGAAGGCGGGTGATGTGGTCTCATTTCAAATCGGTGGTCCTGACTTTGCAACTGGGTGAGATGTGGTGAGGGTGAGTACGGACTGTGTCATGCCTGATGATACCTGGTGTCACGATCACCATCATGAACAACATCATCATGATCATCATAATAATGATCATCATGATAATGATCATCATCATCATCATCATCATCATCATCAAGAGAATCAACATCAACATTAACATTGCCATTGCTTGTATCAAGTTTCCCAGCAGCATCAATTCTACGATTTCCACTAAGAGCTGCTGAAATCGCGCTGGTGTCCTTGACCTTTCCAAGCGACAAGACCTGTAGCCTGAAACTAACATGTTGATGTATATGGCGTTCACTTCCGAGAGGATCCATCACATCAGACAAAAAAATAGGTGGGATAAAAACTGCTAACCTTTACTGTTTTTTTTCTGGATGTCTTTTCACCATCAACAGCAGCACCTGAAACCTGATGCTTCGAAGAATAAACCTGTTGCCGTTTGTGGGATATTGTATGTTTAGCTGCCTGAAACCGGCCACCCCACGAACCACGAACCAATTTCCTTGGTGAAGAAATAGACTTGATCCATATTTGTCAGCAGCAAATTCCAAGGTATAGTCTGTTTGGATCTATTAGACATGAAACAAAGGGGACATTTGAAGCAGTGGAGAGTAACCTCTATGTAACTTATAAGCCAGCATGACCCTCTTTCAATAGTCGAGATTGAAACCTATCATGATTCGGTATGTCCAGTTGATGCTTTGATTCATCTATTTTGAGCTCTCATATTGGGTAAGTAGCCCTTTATGTTTACCCACTTAACAAATCTTAAAAAGGACTCCAAAAAAATCCCACCCAAAACACATCAAACGATCAAAACGACTCCAAACCACCCCTTTTCCTGAGAAAGTGTGTCTTGAGGAAGAAGTATCTGAAGCGCTTGGAGATATGAGAGAAGAAAAGACCCAAATCAAATTGCACTTTAGCCACTCGGCTTCAATGGTAGAAGAGGAATAAATTCATGGTGGCTTTATATAAGAAATGAACTCACTGTTTAAACACTTGAGGAAACATGGTGGAAAAAACATAACGAAGCTTGGTGGTTTTACGTGTTTTTTTCCCAGGATTAGATCAGATTCGATCTTTGAATTGAGGAGCGATCCATGCATCTACATGATGATGATGGGGATTGTCACCCTTTCCCATCCCTTTCCATCAGTTTCCCAGAAAAAAAACACATAGTGCAATACATGTTTTAATGGAGATCAAAAAATCACTACATATTTCAGGTGTGCTATCTACTTCAATCATTGAGGTGTTTTGTTGAAATGTGTTCGTGTGCTAGATCTCAGCAAAGGTTTTTGTGTTTTTCTGGTGGTTTTTGGTGAGTGAGGACGCGAAATTCATCTGCAAAACAACAGAAAAAGGTCCCACATTTTCAGGTATTTGGAGCTTCGTGAAATATATTATCACTTATATATGATCAAACTAGATCACATCTACTCAGAATGATGGAATGACCTTGTTTTTTTTTCGGTTTTCCATGTGGTTGTTTTGTTGTTTTGCCTGCGCTGCTTTTTTGGAAATGTGTCTTTGCTGTATTGATGATCAAGTATTGTGTCAGAAGGATTTTTTAGTGCCGAAATAGCAGCATCTCGACAGATCTTTTGAAGGGTCATTTGAGTCATTGTCCAAAGGCAACGCATACATCATTTTCCCTCTTAACTTTGCTGCTCTCAATATGAAAACTACATCAAGTACACCTGCACCTATAGCGATTCCATGGTTGGCGTTTCATGGTTCCATCGGTTTCACGGAAAACGGGTGAGGCTATGGACGTCACTTCAACTACTCGCAACTCTGCGTGGATATGGAGGTCTTAGGGACTATGTAATTTGAGGTTAGTGCTATTTCCATGTTGAATAACATGACAAAATTTGTGTCACATAATTGATGTATACGTTTACATATATCATATGTATATATATATATATCGCTTCCATCGCTTCCCCTTCAACCAATGTAATCAAGATGTAAGAAATTTGATGACTTTGTTTTCCTTTCAGCTCTGCAATGTGCATATATAACCTATTTTTATATATACACATTCACAACTCACAGGTACATGTACGAAACGATGTTTAAAATTTCAACAGCACATTGCACAAGATACCTGCCTAGTGCCATGAACACACCGTAGGGTTAGTAAAAAGGCGACTAAAGTAGCTATAATCATGAGCCATTACATGTTTTCAAGTATTTCTGGATGAATTATCGTCATAAAAAAACCACAGCAGATCACATGACCAATGGAAATCACTAGTGAACAGTCTAAGTGACCTTCAAAGATCACTGTACGCCCCACTGACTAGTAAAGGTTTTCTGCGGAATCATTTCTCTTGAGTTATTGGCGTCCATCTCGTTTTTTTCCAACGGAGATGAGGACCGACCCGTTCAATACGACCACCGAAGATTGGAGTAACAGGAGAGGGAATGCTGGCTGGTTGCCAGGAACTGGGACCGTGCCCATATTCCGTGTTGGTGCCCATAGCATTGGTGGATCCTATTTGAAGGTCCAATGATTTTGTAGCCAAGATTTCTCTTTTCAATGACAAAAGGAAAGATCCTCACATAGGATTTGCAACATTTGCATGATGGTTTCAGTTTCAAACATATTTCCGAAACGTTTCTTTGTGTGTCAAGATATTCCTATCGAATGGAGTGGTATCATGGAGGCATGGAGGTGTGCAATTGTGGTTATGTTTTTAATGTATATTATATATACACATATACCGTACACATTGTCATCCTTTTCCAGCAATGCCCCAGCACGCCATTGAAACCACGGGTCCACAGGAGTTTGGCGAACAAAACCATGCGGGGTCTGGTTGTCGGCGTTTCTTGACCAGCAATTCAAAGGATGGGGCAACCTTTGGGGACCAAAGGTTGTTTTTTTTCCAAATCAACGAAAAATATCTTGCAAATCACTGGACACAAAAGCTGCAGTGATTTGATTGGAAAATTGCTGTGATTTTGTTCCTGCATATTCAGTTGCTCCGAAAGATCAGATTTCATCGCTGATCTCAATGAATCTCCGAATCTCCCTGAGATGAAACTTGCATTTGAGGCCAAACATTTTGGTAACGCATTCTTCAAGGTGCGGGAAATGACGTTTGTTGTTGTTGTTGTTGTTGTTGTTGTTGTTGCCGTTGTTGCCGTTGTTGCTTTGGATATTTGTTATTAATACTGTTGGTTATTGTATGGGGATAACACCTGAAGTCTTGTGTTGGTGATGTTTTGGTGGTTGAGTTTTTTTTTAAAGAAAAAAAGGGAGTTGAAACAGGTTGTGGGACTTTTCTATACCAACCAAAACACAGGTTGACAGTGAAGTGACTGCCAACATTGATATACCAATGTAAGGTCTGTTTGGTTGGTTCCTTTTGAAGGGACAACATTTTAGCACATGCGAGATGGCAAGTGGCAGGTTTGAAGGGCACATCCTGCTCTTTTTCCACAAGCAAACTGACTGAAATCAACAAATTTCCAATCCAAAGATTGTCATCCCTTGGAAGACTGCCCCAACAAAAAGCTGGGAGGTGTCAGATTTAAACGTTTTTCGGATTATGTAACAAGCTGGTGGTTTTTCAGCCAACGATAATAGAATAATGCATTGTTTGGAAAGAATCAAACAAACACACTGTTTCAGTTCTTCAACGAATGCGCAACGCACGAGTCAATTGCAAAGCTGTCCCAAACATGTTCTAATGGCATGCAATTTGGCATGCAATGCATGATGATCTTATGTTCCACCAGGTCGGGAAAGCCTTTGCGGACGCTGGCATCAACCTGTTTCTTGGAGACGTCGGAGTCGGTACAGACATGGGGATACTGTTTGACAAAGCTGGGCTCTGAGGTTTAAAGGCATCGGTGATTTGGCGCTCAACTTGGTAAAGGTCATGGGCAAAGGCCATGTCAGTGAAAAGTGACAAGAGGTGGTGCTGGTGGTGATTTTTTGTTTTGTTTGTTCATGCTGACCGTGTGATATGTTGCTGTTGTTGTTGTTGTTGTTGTTGTGGTTGTTGTGGTTGTTGAACTGTTGTTACATCATAGTCATAGTACTGTTCATTGTTTGATATTGTGCGTTGCACATAATCTGTGTTCTTCTTCCCGTTCAAAAAAAGTGGCAAAGCTGGGAGCTTCAGGATTCAAGCCCGAAGTTAAGATACACATGTTGTGAACACGGTCGTGGTTGAAACCATTGAATAAGTTGCATCGAAGTGATTGTGAAAGTTACACCTGAGGATACCTTGTCCATCCTTTTCCATTTTTGATGTTACTCAATTTCTCAACAAAATGTTGCCATGTGGTTGGAATTTGCTTTGCCATACATTTTGTCTCGGATGTTGTATTACCATCTTGATTTGATGTAGGAATCTTACTTCCGCTCAATCATCCCCCACGACCGTTTCTTGGGCCTCGGTGAAAACCCCCTGGGAGGTTTCGGCAATTTTTTGTAAGGGCGAATCCATGGTAGAGATTTTGGTCACTTTTGAGATCCGATCTACATCGAAGAGAGTCTGAGATCATACGAGACTTTGCAGAAAAAAGGAAGACAACCTCCAGCCTTTGCTTACAGAAGTTAAGGTAAAAATGCCTGAAGAATATAAACATCCTGAGTTCCAAGACAAAAAAACAACTTGACATGTGACTTTAAATCATTGTATGTTGAATGCGTTCCTTCCTAACCCCACAACAAACATCATAATTATCATTTTTGATTCTGTCTTTGATTGGATGTTTTCTTGAACTTTTGGCAGGTGTGTTTTGGTCTGGTGAAAGGGTGACCTCTATCTATGCCAATGTGAAACAGACCACGCCACATACGAACAAGAGCATCAAGTTCACTCATACCGAGTCACTTGGATTGGAAAAATCATCTGACCCAAAAACACCCAAGGGTTTGGTGCGGCAAGTGTTAACGCACAAATGGCAGCACCATGAAACACCGAACCTTTAAGAGTTGGTGCCCCTTGTTTGTTGTTGATGGAAGCTTCTTCAGGTCCTATGTCAGTTTTCCTATTGTGTGTTTTGTTTTGGGGTTATGGATGTCCAGCAAAGGCTGTGTTTTATTGTGTTTCCAATAAATCTAGGGTGAATACAGAGACAAGGTGGCAATTAGACGAGTTTTTGGTGTCCTCTTGTGCGTCATTTCATTTTTCATGTTTCTTTGTGGGATTCACCTAGACAACTAGGAGGAGCCAAACAACCTGCAAATCTTCATCGACTTGGGGTTCTTTCCTGCCATTCATTCTTCGGGGGTTTTGTTTAGGACTTTTTCTGGCAATTTCGGTTAGAGTTCGGTGAAACCATGATCAAATAATGTGAAATTCAAAGGTGGTGGCGAGCAGCTTGTTCCTCTTGAAAGAATTTCTCCACATTTTTTATTGGAGGCTCTGCCTCTTGTAGCTTCCGAACAGCTGTAAAGCCATGTGAAGCCTAATGTCATTGGCCAAGTGTTTCATGATGCAGCTATGTCGGCCATAGAATCCATTTGACCTTTCCTTTTCACGCGTGTTTGTCCCATCCTGGCTAAAGGTCTCCCAACGACTATGCCTATATTCTGCAAACATGATCCTAAATTTCAGAGCAATCAAGTTGGATATTGAATATCCATCGGATATTCCCAAAGAGATAGAACACTCCCAGAATCGAAATGATGCATGATTCGATCTTGATTTGGTGTATTTTTTTGGGCACGGTACGACTATACCAAACAAAAACAAACAGTTCGTGTATTTTTGTCGGTCCGCCTGAATGGCCAAAATTTGAGTGCTAGATCATTTCAATTGTGATTATGCCCAACTGATTATATGCTATCCATTTCAATTAGGTTGTATGAGAAATCATTCAATGATAAATCACCAAATATCAGGTGCAGAAAATCTAAGGAAAGAAAAAAAGGTAACTGACCTGGATGGATGCAATCCCTTGTCACAGCCCCAAAAAGGTTGAAGCTTGAAATCTTTGTCGAAAAAGAATGTGCATCCGGAGAATTGTTTGTTTTTTGTTTGGTTTTTACATATTGAGGTAAAACCATGATGATACCAAGCAAGTAGATAGTGGTACCCAAACACCTTGCCGTTGTGGTGCTCTGAGATTGCAAATAGACCACCCACGTCAACTCTTGGGATGAGTTGAGATACTTGGGATACTTTATATCCCATAATATCCATGAGACGATTGTATATTTACATTCATGTAGGTAAATATACACCCATGGATGGTATGGCATAGATCC
Organism: Breviolum minutum Mf 1.05b.01; assembly: GCA_000507305.1. NCBI lineage: Eukaryota > Dinophyceae > Suessiales > Symbiodiniaceae > Breviolum > Breviolum minutum. Next base: position 188,130 of record DF239251.1, read on the forward strand.
TTTTCATCCCGGATTCTTCACCTTACTGTTACCGTGGGGGATGGCAGGATGGCGGTGGATGACAATGTCTTGATCATGGCGGCCTTTCCAAACGGGGTGCAAAAGTACCTTGGGTGCACCGTTTTTTCGATATCTGGTGAGCGGCTCCAAAATTCAAAAGTAGAAACTGCAGGTTCCAAACTGCGAGTTTACAAGGAAATGAATTCCAAACAATCTTTGAATTCTGATAGTTTTGGATACTTCAGAATCCTCAAAATTGAATCACAGATTCAGTTTTGGTGAGACTTCAATCTTTCACCAAAAGGCGATGTTGTGTCTTTTTTTTCTAAATTTGGCAGGATGAAGCTTGGGTAGTACGCAGGTGTTCCTACCTTTTTTGGATATCACTTGATGTCTTGATGGCGCATAATCATTCTCGACCCAGATTGATTGTAAAGAATGACCAAAAAGTGAAAACAGGTGAATGGGTTGCAGTGATTGCCAACATCCTGTTCACCAGTTGCCATGTGATAATCATTCAGACCCGCATGGTTTCCAAAGGTCGCCGGTTTGCGATTTGATATGATCGCTTGGTGGTAGGAGGCTTTTGTTGTTTCAACACCTAAATAAGGCCACTTGGCTGGCCAACAGGTAGAGTATAGCAGTTCATATTGGAATGTTCTTGTTTTGACTCCATCAACAACTCACTGTGCAATTTACTGTGTGCATTCATTCCCTCCAAATTTCAGATTGACTCCACCATTTCGAGGTTGATTGATTAGATGAAAGCCCAACAATGGACGTTTTGACCATGATTTCCCTTTTCATTTGGAGCTCTTTCCATGTTCAGGTTCCCTTTGCGTATATGGGAAGTAGGCCACCAGTCGGGCTTTTTGTATTAAAGAAACAAAAACTGCCTTTTGAAAAACTGCAGATCAGATGATTTGATCGTTTTCTTTACCCTTCATCGGTCACGGCTGCCAGGTATAACCTTTGTTCAAGGTATGGTGGACCTCTTCGTCAAGGCTATGTGGTGATCTCCAGATTTGTGCCTTGGAAAAGTCTACGAAGCGATTCGCCGATTCGTTTTTTCTGTAGAAAGATATAGGACTACGTATCGTTTCATCATAAATTATGTTTGTTTTTTAAAGAGTTTATGCTGTTCTAAGGTGTAATTTGACAAACTCTTGTAAAGGTTCAAGGTTTACTGTTGTTGTTTGACAATTTCCAAAACCTTGCGGTTAGGACGGGTCAGTTTTGGCGAAATATTTGATGTTTTTTTTTGGGATGCTCACCCTGGTTTCCAGTCACCAGGATGACATTGCAATTTTATCACTATTAACCTTTGGGGGAACATACCCGGTCAAATCTTCACAACACTCCATATTTTGAGGGTGAAACATAATTCCTGAAGATCAACATTAAAAAAGTGTGTTAGTCTTTTTTACTCTGAAGTTCACGAAGGTCTTCCATCATCTTTCGGCTTGAGCACATCATGTCATTGGCGATGCAGCAGTTTTGCAAAAGATTCTCACTTCTCACTTGGTGCAAGAGATATGTTTGCCTTGAAACTCTAGCAGCGGAAATTCAAGGTTTAAACTGAAGGGACTAAAGCCCTGTGGTCACTGGAATCTTCAAAGATCTTCAAAGTACGAAAAGCATATGGTCACCATCATGATCCAGCTTACCTTCGCTGTTCGATTAGGGTGACACCATCACTTGCTACTAAAATATGACCGGTCATGTTTTTTTCTAGGCATACCTGTTACTGTATGTCTACTAGATTTATTTCTATACTACACAATGTTTGTACATGTGTATACTGTAATATTTTTTTTCAACGCAACAAATCCCTTGTTTTTTTCCGGAGTTCAAAATGGTCCGAAGGTTGAGTTTTATCCAGGCAAAGCCTGCCTTTTGGACCCTCGACCGTCCACCATGTGCAGCCAGCAAGTTGTTCACACTTCCCGCCCTCAAAGAGTGGTTTTGTCCCCTCAAAAAAGCTGATCATCTTCTCGCCGCATCGTTTCTTAGGGTCTAATTGATGGAGAAATTTCCTGCAAAACAGGTTGGATGTTTAAAACAACACTGTAACAGTGATATGAGATCAACTGATTGGTCGGATTTAGTCCACCAATGTGTATGTTCTCGTGGCTTTATGGGTTTCGCCAAAATCAAGCCATTTGTTCTTAGCAAACCTTTTCTGTTGAATTTGGAAAGCATGATGATATAGTATATATATATAGACATATACAGACAAATATACATTCTTGAATTATATTGTGTACTGTATACCTCTTTAAATATACATATATATTTATTCTATGACTATATATCCACAGTATATGGATATATCATCTATTGCTACTACCCATGGGAGCCCCATCAGGTGGGCGACGGCACTGTGGATGCTGCCAAGTATCGTGAATTGGCGGCGCAACGTGCGAAGATGTGGCAGCCCTACTTGGAGAAGCTTGGATGTAAAGTGTGATGTATTGTAATGCCATCCTGGTGGTGATGATTGCATCTTGGGGTTAGGATCAAACCTACGAATTACCGACTCCAAGTGTGATGAAATATTCACAGAAAGCGAAGGTTATGTCACGAATGATTCATCATTTCGACTTTAAAAACCGATTACCCCTACCTCAATCCTTGTGGAAATCAACTACTTTGGATTTCCTGAAAAACTGGTTGCCATTTGGACGTTTTTTTTTAATACCTACTTTTCAGGTGCCTCGCACATCATTGGTTGGGGCTTGGGGTCTTAGTTTACTGATACTGCAGAAACCTAGGAGTTCCCGAGGCGGTGCTTTCCCATCCAAGTTTGTCAGGCGAAAGATCTCAGAGATCCTTTCCCTCACGAAGTTTGGGATGGAATTTTCCAGTTTGGGATGTACTAATTTATCACACAGGTTTTGGAGGGTTCTACTCCCCTGAAAACTTACATGTCCCCTGAAAACCAATGGTTGGAAGATGTATTCCCTACTGAAATAGTCCCTGTTTCGGGGACATGTTAGTTTTCGGGGGTGTACCTCTGCCAAAATTAGGCTTTGTGGCGGATACCTTCTCAACATAGACATGGAGTGTACTGCCATTGTTGGGCCGACACCACTGAGTTTGAATTTAATTCGGATACTTCAAAAGGTCACTATATAGTCAAATTGTTTCTTTTTCAAAGCATCACTTTTTTCACATCCATGTATTCAAGTGGATTATCATTCCTGAAAGTCATCAAATCTTGGCTATCCCTGTAATTCTTCATCATTTCTGTTGTTTTTCATGCGAAGCTAAGGCATTATTCGGATACCGTGGGACAATGGTATCGCACGGTGCTGGGATGGTGCCTGTCCGTCGCGGGAACTCCTGGAAGCAAGGATTATTTCCAGGCTGGGGGATGCTGGGGATATGTATTTAAGCTTATGAAGTATGCAGAGGTAGATGTATATATACCTGGACCCAAATGACCCCTGTTTTGATTGGAAAAGACCTCGTTTTGGGAGGGTTGAAGCCCCAAAAGGGGACAAACAGGTTCCAGGTATATATATATATTATATAATTCATATATAGTTCATGAAACATATATGCACTTCATTCATTATTGTTGCAGCGGGTAAAGATAGTTACCGTAATTATATGCTTGTTCTTTAATTTGTTTTGTCGCTTTATGACCTGTACATCCTAATTACATCCTACTCTTCCAATTCACCCTTTAAAGTACCTAGAAGAAGATACATCTTTGGTGCATTGAAAAACGTGCCTCCCCAAACCCACGCGCTTTTTGAATGCATGGAATATTTGCTTATATACATTGCTGGGTTGAAAAATGGCTAATATCGGTTGAGTAAAGTAGGTAGGTATTCCAGTCTATACTCTAGAAATCACCCCATGCCACCAGAATCATGTTTCCGAGGTTGCATTTTTTGGGTTTGTACGTTTTGTTATAGATAATCCCTGAGTCGCACGTCCCAACACAAAAAAAGTACTCAACAAAAACTACCGAACGGCCCGGAAACCGGGGTAGCGTTTTCACGCTTTTTTAAGATCCACACATGTAGTCCAAACATGAAACCACTGTAATTTACATTGTTTTTTGTTCATTCATTCTGGTTTTTTATTGAAATCTGAGCTCGCTGCTATTGTGATCTACAAAAATCACTGTTTTACCACAACGACAAGTGCATTTCATCTTGTCAAGACCACCCAAAACCGTGCGAAATTTTCAGAGGTGTAAAAACAGAAAACGAAGCTCTCGTTGTAGTAGAACGACGATTTTTTGCAGATCCCAATGGAAACGCGGGCAGCGTGCAGGTTTTTTTCATCACATCTGTTTTTGTAGAGTCTTAGCTGTTATCTGTGCAGGCCACACGTTCATCCATTGATCAGTAAAGTTTGACAAAGCAGGTCAAAAGTATTCATATGAAAAAATGTTGACTCGGAGTCAAAAATGAAATGGATCCAAGAAGACAATAACACAGTATGTCACAGGTTACATTCCGTAGCACTTTGAACACGGGTTACATTACAGGTTTGGGCATGTGTAAAGTATGTACCGAAGCAGTCCATTGCGTAGCACTTTGAACACGGGTTACATTA
>DF239251.1:192852-256113 GCA_000507305.1 Breviolum minutum Mf 1.05b.01
CACTTTGAACCGGGTTACATTACAGGTTTGGACATGTGTTAGAGTATGTACCGAAGCAGTCCATTGCGTAGCACTTTGAACACGGCTTACATTAAGGTTCGGACATGTGTTAGAGTATGTACCGAAGCAGTCCATTGCGTAGCACTCGGACTTTGACTTTGAAAGCAAAAAAACGTAAAAACGCTGCCCCGGTTTTCGGGCCGTAGGCAAAAACTACATGTAAGAAAAAAACATGTCCCTGGGGCGCCTTCCAAAACCTGAAAAATATCCCAGCATTTTGAGCAGGCAGTGACACCAGAGGCTGTCAAGGACGGGGTTTTCGGTGGTGGAACAACATCCAGCTTTTAGAACAGAACGACAAATGCACGTTTCGAACACTATAGAAGAAGTACGTACATTTTCAGACCTTTTACGTTGGATTCCACTGGTGGCAAGCGTTTATTCCACCTTCTGGCCTGTATGGTCCGCACCAACCCGGCGGAGGTCAAACCCAGTTTTGAAATGACTATATCCAGAAATTATTCCATACGTAATAAATGTTGGTACACGTCAATATGTGCGTTAGGTGTTGATACATCATGATATATATTTATATATATGTATATATTGATATTTATTAATACATATATATATATATGTTTATTGTTGTTATTGTTAAGACTGTTAGATTATATTTCCATAATTTTCCATATACATTGCTACAAGGGTCCTGCTATTGTAAGCTGAATCATTGAACAATATCTGAGCGGGCTCAGGGGATTGGAATAAGACAAAGCAGCCAGATTTCACAGAGGATGGATCAGTAGGGAGATCAACCTTTGAATCAGGGCGGTTTCAACTTAGTGCATATATATATATATATTTATTTATGTATATATATACACATAATTTTACATGTAAACACTCCCTGATGCATCCATTCTAAAAAGTTCGACTTCTTTTTTTTGGAGGGGGAAACATATATCTTCCCATTTGGGATATATACATCCATGTTGATGCTTTTGAATAGAATGTTATTTTTGTATGGATTTTTTGGCTTCCGACAAATACCTTAAGCCGACGTTGGCTTCCAACAAAATGCTTCCCCAATAGCCTTCCCCCTTCCCAACTGGCCTCGGTGCATCGAAAATTTCGGTCGTTTTGGGCCAACCTTCTCACCCACTGAACTGTAAGAGCCGATTCTAATAGCAATACACCCCGGAAGATTAACATGGTTCACCTGAGAATCGGGCCCCCTGGAAGAGGAAGATTATCTGAACCAAACCATCATTTTCAGGTTCTATGTGAATCTTGGGGGGGTGTAGTACCAACGTATCGGATCTATATATCTTTCGGGATGCTTGTTTTTTCTTTAAACAGTAGATATTAACTTTTAACTAGTCATCAAACACACCCTCAATAAGACAGTTGTGAATTGATATAGATTTATGAAGCACCGTGATTGAAAATGTTTTGGTTCTGGTAAACGGTAGCAGGTAACCTAAAAATGTAATCGCTCAAGTAGCACGTTCTGTTCCACGTATGCAGCAGGTATTTGCTACCAAGTCTATGTGTTGCACGAACCACACACTCAAAAATATGGAAAACAAATCCCACTTCCAAGCGTATCACCCCTTTCATCCCAGTGCCAACGATGTGTACTTGTGGTTTCAAATCACCATATACCTATTATATATATATATAGTGATCCCATTTCAGGAAATCCCAATCTGATTCCGTTCATTACCGGGCTTTGAAACCCTTGAAGGAGATGTGGGATTATGATTCCACCCAAGAAGATGCGGATCAAGGCTTCTGGATGTCTATCAAGGACCTGGGGCTACCAATTGGTTGATTTTAAAGAAATCAATGACCACCTTGTGATGTATGGGAATTATATAGATAAAGTCCTGTAAATAGATGTAAATAGTGGGGAGAAGCTACCAACCTCAACTGGTGTGCAAGATTTCTGAGGCATCACAATCATGAAGTTCTTGATCATGGGCAATGGGTAAAGGACTTTTTGTGATAAGAGATGTGTGAGTGCCAATCTCTTTTCTGTTGGTCTCCCAGAATAGTGGTGGGAATTCATCAGGGACGATGCAGGAATCAAGGACCGAGGTGTTGTGAAGAAGTATGTGTTCTTTGTTATTACTGCCAGCTGCTAAGCTGGTGATAAGAAGCCTTTTTTAGTGATGTTTCAGGGGGACATATAGCAACCCGTCATAGTCAACTTTGAGTTTTTGTTGAGCATGTGATGTGCCTCTGAACCTGAAGGTTGAAGTCAGAACCTGAATCAATCATAATCAATCCTGACATGGTACAAAAGGGTAGTTCACACCGGATTCTTAAACAGGATATCCAGGTTTATTGAAGTAGTTCAATTTACTCAAAATACATTCTGGTCCCATTCTGGTCCTTGGTATCATCAACAAAAAAGATTCACTCACTCCAAGGGTGGGGATTTAGACGATGAAATTCTTCAGCGGAGTTCCTTTGGCTAGATGATGATTTGGGCAAACCAGCAAAGCACACATACTGAGGGTGGTCACCTGCAATGCAAAGTTCTTCGATTTTGCAAACATGTATGAAATAGATATGGCTAGTTGATTCTGCATGTATGAAATATGAGTAGTTTATTCTGTAGATAAGACTATTCCTTTCAGGTCTGTTGGTCGTTGATGAGCTTATGCATTTCTGCTAGGTCATGATCATTGTTCAATTTGTGAAAGTATGTTCTGATCATCTATAGTATGAATGAATATGTGTATACGTGTGTGTTTCATTTTGCTCATTTTTGCTGACCATTCAACATCTAACAACTTGTCACATTAGACTCTATGGTATCATCCCCATTCAGTCGGGCGCTCCATGCGCATGCGACGTATCCAGGATTCCTTCCGCACACATCGGACCAACGAGGCAGGTAACAGGGAACGTACCTCGGATCAAACGACGAAGAAACACCGGGTGGATTTGGTGGCGTGAGACCCTCCAGTGGAGCTCCACGGCGTAACATACATTTGTCATTTAGAGATTTACCTACAAGGAAAAAGCTCAACAAAAACCTGTGAAATACATCCCCTTTCCGCCCTGTCCCAGCGTAGGGAAGTGCACGGTTTTTTGATGTTTTTTGCATAATCAAGTTGCTGAACGTTTGTCATCCATTAGTCACGAATCCATTTCATCGATCCGGGTAGCTTTGTTGAATGAGAGGCTTAGAGGTTTGTGAATTGACCTTCATGTAACAACTTTCATTGGTTCCCGGTGCATGTGAACATTTAGAACTGCACAGATTTACTCCTGCTCTTCATACAAAGCACCAAAATGCATGTAATATCTAATCATCGAACTAAAGTATGGTTTTTGTTGCATTTCCTTTCATTTTTCTGATAGGGATGTTGCGATTTTCAATACACCTTACATATGTTTTTGTATCCCCCTGCCAATTTCCTGTATAAAATGGTGGTACACATACCTCAGATAAAACTTTTTTTTTTAATAGGTAATATTTGACGATTTCTTGGATTTCAGAACCTGTACTCTACCATTTTACTTGTTTGGACCCGTGGGCCGGCATTTTACAGAGAGCATCCATGTTAGTAGGCATTCTATAGAAAAGACCTGGCCTCACAATTCTATAGAGAATGTATGAGGATGTCAAGGTCTGTAAGCAAAGACCATTTTATAGAGAAACCACCTTCTTTGCGTTAGAATATAAATTGTGTATAATTTTGCGATAATTTTGCCATTGAACATCCAACATTCAAGTATCAGCAAATATCATCAAATCATATCAAATCAGTTCAAATCAATTCAGTTGAGTTTCAATCAGTTTCAAATCAGATCAAGTCCATCAAAACCCTTGAGCATCCATCAAACATGGGAGTACGGGTTCCATCAAAAAGGTCCCCAAAAGAGCCTCTATAGAATGCAGAGCACGACCCCCCGTGCCCCAAGTCATGAAAGTATGTTTCATCCTGGTTTGGGGTCACAGATATGAAACTTGTACCCTAGTATTCTATAGGGGTGTAATTAACTATCTAAAAAAAGTTGCCCAAAGTGCGCTCATGCCCCACTATTCCATGGAGAAAATGGTCTCAAGAAAAACCTGTGCACCTCAATTCTATAGAGGTTGTTTTGAAGGGGGTGACTTGTACCCGTGTACCCCCAAGATTTATATCTATAAAATCGGGGGGTCGCCGGGCACCAGTGCAGACCTGGAACCAAAACTGAGGAGTTAAGCCCAAGGCCATGTTTTGTTCCAAGTTTGTTGCTGCCGTCACTCGGCACAAATGCCTGGATGGGACTGGAAAGGCAGGTGTCAACCTGAAAATCAGTTGATGGAAAAGGAGAGTTTTTTTTTGGAAACCATCATTTTTCAGTTCCATGCAAAACTTTGGGGGGTGTATCCAAGTCTTCTAAGTCAATGGCTTTGGAAGGGCAACTTATCCTGAACTTAGGACAGTTGTTGGTTCATTGGAGGATATTTACTATTTACTGTTCTTTTCCTGGATTTCTTGTAGGCTTTGAGATCCAATTTGGTTCACGGCTGTCTGCCTAAGAGGGTGGGGTGCTCTATATCAAGACCAAAGCAGAAATGCTCCAACAGGGACTTTGTTGACTGTAAACCTTAAGTGGTACAACAATACGCGCAAGAACTGAATTGCATCAATCATATACAGCAATATACTAATCCACACATTTTGCCTTTAAATGATACTTGAATGTCGTGAATCCGCTGATGATATCTAAGTATTTAATGTGATGAAACTGAAACCAATTGACACTTTTGAATTTGCCCACTGACATGTTCTTGAATTTATATTCCAAGATATGATATAAAAAATGTAGAGTAACATCGTTTGGGGACTTCATCAAAGCCCAGTTGTCCATGGAGTCCATTGCCGCCCTGAGGTTTGGTCCAGTACTATTGGCAATCCGACCAATGATCCAAATGCTACAGCTCGTTCGCGCGATCTAAAGGCCATGTTGCCTTTTAATCCAGGCGCCGATGAAGATGAACCGAATGTCTCGAAAATTTTTGACGACATGATTTGAGGAAGAGATCAATATAATAACATGGTTTTTAATCTAATGATGTGTATGGCACCGCAGAAGAAACATCAACAACAAGATCACTTAAGGATTCTGAACAAATCACATCGCATACAGTTAGGTAAAGCAAAAACATGGAATCATGTTGAACAGGTTCACTCTTCGCAAGGACAAATACATTACTGTAGTACTAATTATATTTATATTGGATAACCTTGGATTCTCCAAGACCATTGGTGATGTTTCCACCTACCCATTATGGATAGCCGTTTCGGATTCCGTGATAAACTTCCATCCAACACTTCCAAAAAAAAACATGTTTTTGACGTTGGGGGGTCGGACAGAACTATCCCGGTTTTTCTGGTTGACATATGTATTTATATATAGATACATACATAGTTTTAATATAAAAGCCGGGTCAGGATCCAGAAAGATATCATGATATCTCTATTGATGGGTGAAGAATTTTGGAGTTCAGCTAATAAGTAGCGGAAAGCTTTTGCTATGTAGGCTAATCAAGGTTTCCGGTGGGGGGGCCCCGCGACATCCCCTGTTACGAGTCCTGTAATTTGATATGCACGAGTCCAGAACATGGATGGCGGGATTGTCCCGGGTGCTTTTTGCAGAGTAATAAATATATTCCAAGTCAAGGGGGAAGTAGACAACTACAGTCCAATGTCTTTCCAATAAGTATGAACCCCTTTGGAAGAGCAAAACAAAAACACACACACTTTCAATGTAAGCACGTTTCAGAAGTGAAGGGGATACGTTCAAATAAACCATGATTAGGAGTCGGGTACCTACAAGCCGTGGTGGTTTGTGTGGATTGGTTGTAATTTCCAGGGATACCTCCGAAGTAAGATTTGTTTTCAATACGGGCAATGAATGTGAAACACCAAACAAAGCATGCCCCGTTGATTTCACTTACAATAAGGTCACCAAAAGATGTTCAATTCTTTTTGCAATAGGGATTCTTTTCTACTTCCGTATGGTAGGAGATGGGCAATTACTGCAGAACATTCAGCCCATCAAAAAAAACACTTTCATCCATATACATGCTCAGCCCAAGGGTGGGATGATTGATGTATGATTAGTTTTCCCTGAAACTAAACCGCACAAGTTCCTGAAAATAGGCCGAAACTTCCCAAAAGGAAATGATCATCGGAATCAACCAGCAATTTTCGGCGTTCTCTCCCTGTTAGTTCCAGGGTATGGGTACTGAGCCATCAGTTTTGACTTAAGACCGGTGGTCCTGCTTCAGGTGCCTGTTCTCCATGGACCGTTTTGCAGTGGATCGTGAGCAAGCAGGGATGCTCGACAAAATTGGCCTGAAGGGTTGAGAGGTGCCTGTTGCCTGTAAATTTGTATGCAAAAGTGTCGGCTAACACGGGTAATAGATGTATAATAATATTGTATAATATTATATGTATAATCATCCTGGAATTTAAATGACATGCAAAAATTCCCCTTAAATGACAACATGTGTTTTTTTGATAATTTCCTGGGAATGGTTGAATTCCGCCTCTCCCAACAAAAAGGATTACTGTACAGTTTTTCTTGGATTCATGATTTTCCCTGGGCAATCGATCCTCCAATAGCTGTCAAGATGCAAAATTGAGCATGAAATTGACCTGCCACTTCCTTGTTGCCTGGTTGATGAAGCATCATCAATACCTTGATCTTGGTTTGGATGATCTAAGTTGGGACGGGATGAAACGGGTGAGCTTTTGGTTTGTGGTTTGCAAACTTGCAAAAAATATACCATTGATAGGGATTGATTGGGGGTCCCTATTTGCAGTTGGGGGGACAAACTCACACCAACCTTGTTGCTAGAATAGATGCGCCTCCCACCTGAACAAACTCGAGGACGAAAATCTTGGAAGAGTTGTGTGGCAGATATGGGTCCTGCCAAGTACAACCCTTGCGACATGGACCATAAACCTTAAAGAATTGCTTCTCACAACAGAGGAGAACAAAAAAGGTAGCACCTCAAGGAGAAGGCTTGGAAGGATGGATGCAAACAACATGAGTTGATGTCATGTTGAGTTCCATTGAAGTGAAGCGGTCATGCTTTTGTTTAGAGTCAACTTCAAGCTGTTCTGCATATCCTACTGCGTTTTGTATGCAGGTGATTTATGCGAGATGTCGCTGAAATATATATGTGCGAAAAGATGCGAAAAGAAGTCGAAGTGCTGGAGATGGAGGGAGTTGAAACGTGTTTCAAAGAGCAAAGTACCTTTCTATTCTGACCTGGATATGGGTCAACGGTTGATGCAAAGACTGCAAAAAAAATATGCATATTATATGTTTTGCTTCTTTATATATATATATATTTGATTTGATTTTTTCAGAAAAAATCCACCCGTTGTTCTTCCATGCGCGCTTTGAAGATACTTGTCGTGGAGTCGTGGTGCCTTCGCCAGCCACAGATGTAGCGGCAAAAGTGTTGGATAGTCTCCCGATGATTGAAATTTGAAGCCAAAAATCGTGTCAGAAAACCAACAGCATCCTCCAACGCTCAATTGTCATGTCCCATTTGAGGGAACATTCGCGAGACAGGAAGGAAACATCATGTTGGAAGCTCAATAAGATGATGTTTGTTCTTCAAACATGAAAGTGGATCCTGTCCCATTATTATTCCAAACATGAAATAGCCTTATCTCGTCAAAACACGGGCTAGGATGAGTTGATAGTACTGTATTTGCCATGTACCATCTATTGTTGCTTAAGCATTTGATCATGTTTGTTTCACATACTTTTGAATTGCTTGAAGTTTTTGTTTGTTAAGATACTTGGATTTTGATGAATATCTACATCGGCGCCACATTCACAATTGCATTTTGTGTTTCCCTTTGTAAAATGAATTCCTTTTGCATAATATTCTTTTTGTGCTCTAATCCATACATATTTGTTGTTGCAGCCATAGATTGAGTTTTGATACCTTCTTGTACTAGCAACTCATCTTTACTACTACTGCAAGGGCACAATTTTCACCAAGTTCTACCTTTCAATTGTCCACCCAAAATTCTGCAAAAATTCAAGTGATGTTGTATAACGAAACAAGCAGCCACTTCATTCAGAAGGATGTTAACCCTTTTAACCCTTGGGGATAGTCATACAGCGTCTTCATTCACAACATGCTGTTGTTCAAACCCCTGAGATTCAATTTGACATGAAAACATGTTTTCAAATGTTTTCAACATTGATAGCTTGAAACCACCTACCAACTTGACAAGTTGATGTGGTTGATCCTTGACCACTCGGGATCTGGTCATACCCGGAGGCGCAGCGGGGACCAGCCTTGGAGGGACCCTTCCACGCTCAGAAGTGGGGGAAGCTCAGCGACAGGCAAAACGATCCTCGGAGACGGTCTGGGGTATGTTTTTTGTTTACCAAATATGTTGGTTTAAACTTTAAACGTTTTTTTTCCAGCAGCTACATGTAGAAGAGATTGCATAGTTTGATTTTCTAGTAATATGATACATAAAAGTACCCTAAGCATCAGGGTCCGCTGAAAAGATAGGGTCTATAAAAAAACCCGAGGTTTTGGGACAAGACCCGGGGTCTTGTATTTTGGTGATTTTTGTAAAATCATGTAAAATCTTGAAAATGCCATTTCTGCAATGGGCATGACAAAAACCTGGAAAAATCCAAAAATTATCAAGTAATGAAACAAACATGCTATGAATATTAATGTATATAATGTACAAACAACCAACATACATATATCACTTAACATATTTTAACATTCTTCATTCACATGTATAAAATGCTTTGTTATATACATGCAAACCATGAACCCTCTCCATCTCTCCTCGCAAAATATATAGCTTTTTACTTATGGGATCTTATGGGATGAAACGTCAACCACTTGGAAGTTACTTTTCGATCAACATACTTTTCTTGAGATCCCAAATGGATCCCAAAGACACTTCTATATTTCGGACACCTTTGTTTGCCAAAAAGGACTGCAGTGAAGATTCTCAACCCAGATTTCAATACCACTGATGGTTCTGATGTCTATATATGACTGTAAATGGTTGGGGGAGCCACAACTACACAAGCTATTTCACAACGTTTCACAACAATCCTCCCATATATATCCATATACATGAAAACCCGAGGTTTTCACAACAAACCCAGGGTTTTTGCAACATGTTGCTAAAAACACGAGGTCTTAGAAAAAGTCCTAACTTTTCTTGGGTTCTTGAAGCTCAAGGTAAATATATGTGACTAGACTCTAGACTCGAAATCGCTTCACGGAAATCAAACAAAATTACTTTCCATTTCTGCTCGGGAAGCCCATGAAATCACTCAACTGAAAAAAGGTGACGGTTTTATCACCGTCCTAAACTTCAATGCCTTGAACCTTTGAACTCAGAGACATGAACATCTCTGGTCATTTTCATATCATCATATTGAAATCATGACCCCGATGCTCCATGGGACGTTTTTTTTTTCCAAGCCATTTCCCCTTGGAAGGTGGCCATTTTGCACCGAATCTAGGTAAACAATCCATACATGGAGCATTTGGGTGATACAATCATACCACTGTCATACTAATATTTTCAAAACACACTCATTGGTCATACTATCTTCAGATTGCATGCATGCCATTCTGTACTGATAACAATTTTCTATATGTTTATCACGCCAATCATCTAGTTAATCACAATTCTACTGTCATCATCGACCATCTACTTATTACTTACACTGTGACACTTTGATGATTTCAACATTTGTTCATCATGTGACTGCCAGAAACTCGTGAACCGTGAACTTTGAGATTTTGTTTGGACTATACGTGTTGGTTCCTAAAAAATGGTAAGGGAACTATGTCATAGGTTGAAAGATACAGGGCAGTCTTTTTCAGGTAGACTCCCTCCCCTCCGGATACGACATGGGAGCAGCAGGGTATCAAATTACTTCTACCTTGATTCGAGAGCCCTTTGCCTTGGCTAGAAAACAAACCTCAGATGCCCAAGGCATCAATGATTTAATCATGTGGAGTTAACTAGAAGATGTAAGCAGACCACCTTGTAATATGACATCTCGAACTTGATACATCAAAGTCCTAATGGTTCACGCAAACATCTTTCAGAAGTGGCATGTTCCGTCTTTTTGTTATGCCAGTATATGCTTTCAGTTGTTGTTGTTGTTGTTGTTGTTGTTGTTGTTGTTGTTGTTGTTTTTGTTGTTGTTGTTGTTGTTGTTGCTGCTGCTGCTGCTGCTGCTGCTGCATGATTTCACTTGTTGGGCACCAATGCGACCCCATGCGTATTTCAAATTGTTTCCCAGGCCAGTCAAAACTTGTGGCAACGTGCCACCGAAGTACAGAGCTCAGTCATCATTAATGTCATTGTTTTGTTGTGGTGGTTGTTGTTGCTGCTGTTGTTGAGGAATGTGAACAACCTTTTAAAGCTGGTTTTCGCAAAACTGTGTCCGGCGGTGTCCAAAGATCCAAAGACATGATTTTTTGTGTAGTTCAGATGCTCTCATGCAACGGACTCGAGCTTGTCAGCATTTACTCAATTGTTTTGGTCTGGCTTGGGCGGACAAAAAATGGGAGAAGGTCCACACCCATGTTCAAAACTGCAGGCATCATGTGTATTACAGGATAGCGCATTCGGGTGCATATCCTAGTAACAAACACAAACAGATCTGAGTGTATCGTTGTTGGTTCATGATCGTTATCGTCTCGACGGGGCTATGACTTCCGAACTTGAGATTGTTTGTTGGCATCTCTCAATTGGAATTACAATCAATTACAAACTAAGGCTACTGTATATATTTTACCGAACACACGAAAGTGTATGCAACAAAACCTCACTTGCCAAGCAGGTGGCACCTCAAACTAATGAGTTCAAGTTGGCTTTTCGTAGCTTTTGTTGCACCCTTTGTTGTCACACGATAAAACATACAAACGAGGCGTCTCTGGCATGTCGTTTGGAGTCCCTGGTGACTTTGCTGCTTCGGGCGCGCCCGGCGCTGCATGGTGAGATGTGGTAGCTGATTAGAAGATTATATAATTATATAATGTCGATTTGAGTTCGATTTTTATATGTATGTGTAATTATATTGTGTATATATATATACTTTAATATGTATTTTTTTTGATGGATGATTGTATCCCAGTGTGGAAGTCCTTATCAACCAAGCATCGGATAGTCGGGTAAGATACTCTATAGGGTTTCATGTTTGGCACATTCGTATGAAGTGTTTCCTTGCATTTTTGAAAGAGTCCAGAGTCCAGACATTGCTTAACTCACACCCCTGAAAAGTAGCATTGAAAAAAAAAACATTTTCAATAGGAAAATAATATTCAAATGCTGGGTTTTCAATTAACATGTAAGTTTTCGGGGGAGTCTCATATTCAATTAACCGTCAGATGCTCCAACCGGAATCGGGAATCTTGGGATTGGCTGAGTTTTCGTTGATTTGGTTGATGCCGGGCATCAAATCCAGGCTGAGTTTTCGGAGAGAGAGAGAGAGAGAGAGAGAGAGAAAGAAAAAAAAGTCTTTGTTANNGAGAGAGAGAGAGAGAGAGAGAGAGAGAGAAAAAAAAAAAAAGCTTTGTTTACTGTAGGTGTTTTCTGAATGTATATTCTGAATATATTTTTCTTAAACACACCAACAACACCGTTTTTTCTTTGGCATCTTTCAGATGATACATATGATCCACTTACATCATATCTCAAAGCAAGCCATCAAACTGAACAAACGAACTCGTCCCCTTTGATTTATTGACACATATCCCTGGCGGCTCACGCTGGATATCATGACTTCTCCATGGCGTGATGCTGGACTGCTGGCAGCTGGAGCACTAGGTGCGGGTTGAGAATGACATCCAACATCCACACTTTCCTATCGGCAGCTATAAAGTAAGTCACAGCCTTTGATGAGGCATTTGCCTTGCATCCAACAAAGATCTTGCAATAGCATCACGTTTTACTTTACAATTCCCATGATTTAAATACACTTTGTTCCAATTTCTCAAGGTCCATGATAGTTTTTTTGGGAGCCACTGGAGAGTAGGTGATGTCCCAAAGTGGGTTCATACCAGCAAAACACCAAGGTGGCATCACCTTGACGCTGCTGGCCACGCGACGCCGGGCAGCAGTGGAACGGTCCGCCGTGTCCACCGCGCCAGCGGCGGTGATGGAAGCGGAAAAACGTAAGGCACAGTGCTGCAAACCCCGGAGGAAGAGAAGCCACTTTTCATGGCAGAAATTGATAGACAAATGGTTCATGATATTTCATGATTGTTTGTTGAAATATAATTAGACTAGGAATACACCGACCTTCCTGCATGTAACGAGATGATCAACTTCCCAACTAGAAATGCTGCAAAGGAGTAGCAGACATAGAACATGTTTTAGGGTCGGTTAGATTGTATTGAGGGTAATGAGGGTAGCTTGGATAGGGCAAATGGAGCTCTTCAATCGGATGCCAGAGTCAAGAAACGGTGCAATTCGCGGACGTGAGGATTTACCGTTTTGACAGGGCACCGGAATTCTCAACAGTTTTGAAATTCTATGCAAAATCAGGGGCATATCCATTGTGTCATGAACTGCGTCCAAAGATTGAATCCTGCAGGAACAAGGGTTCTCGACAAAACCATTTGTCTTGTAAAAATGTGCTTACTCCGGTACACCAGACAGCAGGCGATGTTGTAAGCAACTGTGCTTTGACATCTTTTTTGTAAGTGTTTGCATGTCATATTCACCTGTTTTCTCTTCAAACACTTGTTCAACACGGAACTACTTTGAGTGGGACATACGTAGGAACAACATTGACCATGACACTTTGTCCAACCTTCCTAGCTCTGTATCGGAAGAGGCGCAGCTGCTACAGCAATTGGCAGGACATCTTAAAGGAACCACTGACACTTGGCATAGCTTACAAATGGGTAACTCTTTAGTCACAAACAAAAAAAACAGAAACCACAATTCTGTTGACCCCAAGATGTTCGTTTGTTTACGGTGACAAACACACAGCGCCGTGTTTTTTTTTCTGGGAAATATTCCATCAACTCAACTCTTATGGCCATCCATGGCCATCATCGGCATCATCCTTATCACCGTCATCCTGAGGTCATGGCAATGGTCTATTTGGGTGATAAACTTGGCCTTTATAAACACATGTCGACTCGTGGTTCTACCTGGACCGCATCGAGGTGTTTTTTGGGAAGTTTTGCAAAAATAATGCGGATGGAATTCACCGGAAAGATAGAGGGTTTATGTGGTTTTGCTTCAGATTGAGGTTCCTTTCCATTTTTTTGAAGGGGTTGTTTTTTCTTTCCAATATTTCTTTCTGTTGGAGACTGTGTATGATAGTCTATGTGTGTTGGACATATGATATCCAAACACAACTGCATGAGAGGCTTGCCAAAGCTGCTGGTGGCCTGCAAGCCAGGTTGGTGCAGGAGCGCTTGCGTGTTTGGAGCTGGTACCTGGTAGTAGGGATAAGTAAGGTATATAACATGACTCGGGTCCTAGGGTGGTACTAGTGGAATCTCATGATTCGAATCTGCATGGAAGCAAGACAAACCATGAGTCCTAAGTTGCACCAACAGCTATCCCCTCCTGTAAAAGGTACGTTTTGAGTCGATGAATTTCCAAGCGAACTTACCCTTTGAGGGGATATAGATTAGTTTCTTTTTCCGGCTGGGGGGTAGTGTAAAATGGTATGTATCAAAATGGTATGTATAAAAATGGTATGTATATCTATATATATATATTGTACATAAATTATGTAGATCTATACAAAGGTAAAATGGTATAGATAGATATTTAGATATACTTCCTTGTCGATTTTTTTCACAAAAAATATGCTGGTCTCATAGGGCATCCATCTTGACCGAGGAGTGGTTGGCTCAACAAGCGGCAGCTGAGATCTTGGACTTTGATCCCGAAAAGGGGAAGCTCAACGAAGATGAAAGTCAGGTTTGAACGTTTGAACGTTTGAACATACTTTAAGAAGGCTGGGAAACCTTGAAGATGATTTGATTCTGAACATACTATATGAATCTGAATACATAAATGGTATATAGTTATATATACTTATTTGTTCGAAGATTTGAAACAATTGGTTGTAGTGGCATTCATGTTTCTGGTTTTGGAAGTATGGATTGTGCCCGGGGGCTGGGAATGGGTGAGAGAGATGTTGAGGCGTTCCTAAACATCAGAATTTGAGCACCCCATATGTGGATTTGTGTCTTTCATGGCAACCCGAAGGTTGACTTATGTTAACTTCCATCCTCTTCTTTTGCTCCTGATTTGTGACCTGCTTGGTTGAAGCTAGCTGAAGCGATGGGGAAGCAACCATTTCCCCTTTGGGAAGGCAATTTGAAGCCATTGAAAGTCTGGAAACATCAAATAACATACCGGTTTTGGTTCTGATGGTCACATGGTTGGATGAAGGTATTTTCTCTTTTTTTTGGGCGCGGAAACACCTGAAACTTTGCAAAGCAGCTGTGCCTAGAAGTTTTTGGAGTTGTTGAGACAAAGCTGAATTCACTCTTCCGGTTTTCCTCATCCAATCTTTTCTCAGATATGTTTATCAAGTTTTATCAACTGACCTTGGAATTTCCTGCACACCCTAGTCAAGCATTTGTTTGGTTCAAGAATTCATAGAATTCATAAACAATCCTCAATCCTAAGAATTCTTTCAAGGACCTTTGCTCTTCCCAGTGCTTGCGTGCCATTGCTGGCCGAACCCTTGAGTGGGAGCTTTTTCGCTCCATATGCGACGATGATGTTAGCTCCTTGGAGTCTGGATTCCATCCGGATGATACAGTGGGGTTGGTGGTGCAAAATAATATCTCCAAGTGATTTGTTAAATGTGGAAATGACATGTGTGGGAGAAAAACTGATATTTGCGACACGAGGTAGAATGTTGTACATACGGGTTTGGGGGTCAAAGGAAAGGTATGTTTGTTGTACCTGTATACCGTGTAAATGCATATATCATATACCTTATATTCCAAGAAATATGGTTCAACCCCTCCAAAACCTGAACTGCGTTTTTTCGCGAATCTCTTCAGACATATTTCAACGAAAAACGAAACTAAGATTTCCATCACCATTTTCCAACCTTCGATTTTTTCGGAGTGGGCACAACCCGACCACGTTGCCATCCAGGCATGTTGGAAGCGCATTCCAACCATGATGGAGGCGTTTCAAGGTGCCGAAAGACACGCCCATGATGTCGAGCTTTTGGTCCAATCCTCCCTTTAAAAGGATGGAAAAAGTCATGTCCTGGCTCATAGACAGTATAGGTATGTATAGGTATATACTAGTGTACCAGAAATTTAAGTCAGCCCTTGGCATTGTCTTTTTTTCGATTGATTGCTATAATATGGTTTGTGTTCTCAAATGTTCTTGAATGACGTTTAGGTCTTCTTCTTTGAAATGAAACCATGTAGCAAGACAGCAATGAATTTTGGAATTTCTTGAATACAGCTACGCGTGAGTTTAAAGTTTTTGTCCCACATGAATGGTACTTGTACCATCAAGTCTGTTTTTTGTTGGCAGCGGTATGGTTGAACTGGAAGTTCTTTCCTAAAACATTTTAGTGAGAACATCGCAACTTGACTGCTACTTCTTGGACGGGCTTTTGAACCACATGGAAATTTGTAGTTGGTTGGAAAACCGGTGCTCTCATGTGTCAATGCTAACGTTCAGATAGGGGAACATGATTCACCCCAACACTAGTAGGCGGGCAGCGTGAATAATACCTGTTTCTTAAAATGTACATTAGTAACGTCAGGAATTCTACTGCCCTGTCAAGTTTTGTAGCAATTATGTACTCTATTCGTTTTTCTTTTCATGCTTGTTGTTTAATGGGCAGAGTGATGACCAGTTTGAGGCTTTTTGAGCAACTGGAATCACCCCAATGAAATTCCAGTTGCCACCGGATCTCAGGAAAAACGCCACCAGTTGAGCAATGTTCCATAACCCCGGTTTTTATGTTAGTTTCATTACGATTTTCAGACATCCAAGGCTTTTGGAAAATTTGCTTTAACACAACGAAACAGTTTGAGACATTTCACGTGACTTCCCAGCTCCCCAACGAAATTCCTTGGGTGCTTTGGTTTGTTTCTAGGACAATGTTTGGCACCAACTTATGATGAAGCTGGTGCAGATTTGGCAGATGCTATGGCCAGACTCCATGTACCAGAGGTGGGGCCAATTGTTTGGAGAAAGGGGGTATGATAGGCGGAAGCCACATAGGTTGTTTTATGGCCACATAAGCTGTAGGTTGTTCATTCTTGAACGTCATGTAGTTGGTAGATCCTTAAGGATGTACAAACTTCAATATTGAAACATACAGATATAGTTTTACTTGTTCCCCTGGAATATTGTGTTGCAATTTTCCTTCCCAGCATCATTGAAACCAACTTATCCAGTGGAAGGAGTGGATGGAGATCAGATGATGATGTAGCTTCAGTGAGGTAAATCCTTATGGGGAAAAAACTTAGACGAAGAAAGCCAGTGAACTGGAGGTTGATTGATTGCCAGTTTGGGTTCTGATAATATAGATATATAGCCATTGAATGCTTGGACATTTGCACCAGCTGGTGATTCAATAGAGAAAGAAACACCAACACAATATTGTAACACTGATCACTAGCCCATTCTTAACGAAAAAAACATGATTAATGATGGTTTGTGCCTATGGCTTAGACGGTTGATTTGCGTGTTTGCATCCCAATTCCAGACGGTTGGTTGAGCACAAACCGCAAGTGCGCTGTACTCCCGGATTTCCCAATAAAAGCTTCCTGTCCTCACCAAAAAGATGCTCTTCTGAGATTGAATCTCCGATTTCGGACAAAATCAAATCGGATGCCATCTTGGTGTTCATTTTTGCAGGTGTTTCAATTGCTCCATGGTGGGTGGTCTCAACAGCTCGTAGAAAAATACAGCTTTGCAATCTTAAAGTTCACTAGGGGTCGTATTTCCGGTTAAAAGCTGCAGTTGGCCCCACCTCAGTTTGCAACATATTTTTTCCAACACATTCGTGAGCAATCATGATAAACATTGAGCCCAAGTTGTGCCCAGGTGAAGTTCTATTTCATCCCCAAGGTGGAAGCATGAGCACGGATGGTTGGACGAACAAGTGAAGACTGGACGCAACTGGACATTGACTGAAATCTGTGCAGATTACCGAATGACTTAGAATGAATGAATTGGTATAAGAGCTGAAGATAGAAACAAAGAAGGGAACCAACCGGTCAAAATCAACACTTGAAAAACCTCTTTATGCTTATGTCTCATGAATGCCATCAACAGGCTGTGACTCAAAATTATAAACACCTTCATAGTTGATGCCTTGATCGATTCAGGTGCTTCCTTTGATCCAAGATGGACGACTTCTGCAACGTTTGACCACAGAAGATTTGCTGTGTGCGGATGTGGGTTGCAGTGGCGCAGAACCTGGGTTTGGAGATGTTGGATGACTTTTGTGCAGGGTAATTCTCCGAGTGAAAGTACCCAACAAAGTGTTTTTTCGTCAAAGTTGAGGGTAGTAGAACTTTAGTATGAATTTAAAGGTGATTTTGAGTTTTTAGATGGTTTAAGGTTGTATATTTTAAGCTGATTCTCATAAGTTTATTTGTTATTCATATGAATTTCATGAACATACTTGTCGTGGCATGGTTGTCAGTCCATCATCCGCTGGCACCAAGACCATGGGAACCAGCTGGAACTGGATGCCATGGAACACCTGAAGGCTGAATTATTCCAGGTTCCAGCCCCAAAAGTCTTTGGTTTTTTGTATTTTTTGTCCCCTCGATTCTTAATTTCAACGGATTAACAGATTAATATATCTCAACAAGCGATACCTGGCATTTGCGAGTCGGAACCAAAACACCCACAGACCCAACCGTCCATGGCTTGTAATTGAGAAGATGCGAGCAAGTCTTCACCGCAGGACCTGTAGATGGGATCCTACGTATCGTTTCAATGAGCTCATACGTATTGAAAAAGCCTTCGGTGGAATGCTGCTGGAACGTCGTTGCGTTCTCAGGATTGTACCATGGAAATGGCAAGGCACTTTCCCAACGCCACCTTCCATGCATATGAGGCACCGGTCGGTGAAAAGGCAGAATTTCAAGTGAAGTATTCAACAAAAAGCAAGAAGTTGTTCTCCGGCCTGCCATTTCAAGAGGAGAAGTATGCGTAGAAAAATTCGATGAGACGTGCTAAATCATCTAAAATCCTGCTTCCAAATTTGCTGGTTTACTGGAAATTATATACCTCCACTAATGTGGCAATCCGATAAGATGATCTTCTACAAAACCAGCTTCTTGAAGACTACCTTTTTGTTGGCTCGACTGTGATGAAGCATGTCGAAGCTGTATTTTGCCGCGTCCGGGCGGTGGTTTGGCATGATGCTAAACTTACAAGACAGGAAGTGAAACACGGTCCATGTTCCTATTGAGAGACCTTTTATATGATTCTTCGAAATTGCACAGACATCTGATGTGAGGATTGAATCATTATACCTATACTAATTCATGTTTGCTCGTTTGCCATGATTGAAAAGATCAATCCTTTCCACCCTGTCATCTCGGCAGGTGGCCGATCCAGCTCTGGACCGTGCGAAGAGCAATGTAGAGGAGAGAGGTGCAAATTCAAGTGGTTAGAATCATATCCCATAGCAAGGGAAGTTGAAACTGATGATGCATGTTTTGGATAGGAGGGATGAGAATCCTGATGTTGATTCAAGTGTCTAGATTCTGAGTCTAGATAGTATGCATATATTTTTATTAAATTTTATCAATATATACATCTATGTAAATAGAAAAGATCATATATACGCTCCTGAGAGTTCCAGAAGCAGGATTGAACTTTTTGATGTTTGTTTCCAGCTGCAGGTGTCCATTATTTGCCGAAAACCAAACAAGTTAGACTGAAAAGGAAACCTCACCCTGGTAAGCCGGAACATCATTGCAGTAGCAGCACTTTGCTTGCAACCCTTTATTCTCTATGTAATATGTCTTTCTACCCGAGAGTTTGGGTGTTTCAACAAGCCTTTGGTCACAGGGCTGACGAACCTCACGGTGGTGGATGCTAAGATTCATCCTTTGGGAAAGGCTATCACAAGTGGTCAAGTGAAGAAACGTTATGATATGGTCATGTGCTATGATGCAACTCGGTTTCATGGGGCAATGATATGAAAATACGAGTTGTGAGGGTGGTTTGGGGTTGAGAGAAAAGATGCATAGATATGCAGAAGATTTGAACAAATGGTTTTAGTTTAGAAACTTTGGGGACGTTTTTTAGAAGTTTGGAACAAAACTAAGAGATACCTTCATACCATCCAAAGGTATCCGAAGAGTACCGAAGATGTTACCTGTCTAAATTTGCCTATGCCGGGAATTGGATTGGACTTGTTTGTGATCCAACGATGTAGTACAAGTCTTATCTTAACCCCTCATCAATTTTGCATTTGAATGAGCTTCTCAACAGGACCTCTGGAGTACTTATTGTCAACATGACCTGACAATTGATCTTTCCGGAAATATTGGAACCTCAAATACATGATGTTTACATTCTTGAGCTGGCCGGACCATTTCAAATCAGCCTCTTGAAAAGCCGACACAACTGAGGTGTTGCACGACTTGTCACATCCTGAAGATTTGATTGAAGAAGTGCGAGAGGCGACGTGTCGAAGTCTGAACGGATTGGAAGTGGTCCTAATGGCACGGTAGACTTAGATGCTAAACAGGCCGCATACATAGCAACGGTCGATGTGTTCTGTTGGTTTGATGATTTGTTGGGGATCTTCAGATCCTTGGGCAAGATTACATACTGTATGTGTATTCTAACTCGCCAAAGGATTTTTGTTCAAACATTTAAACCATCATCTATCCTTTGATCTGTGTAAGTTAGAACTTAGGGACCCAGAAGTGATAAGTTGCAGTTTGAATTTATCTGAAAGTTGGATTTGAAATCCGAACTGAGAGACCCAGCATGTTGGATCTGAAAGTTTTGTTGATTCAAATCTCGTAGTTTCTTGGGAATCCTGCAACAAAAACGAAATCCTCTCACTTTTGGGGCAAGCCTTGTTCCCTCCACCTACTAGTAGGATTTTAGTCACCAAGCTTTACATATCGCGAAACAATCCCAACCTTAAACTTTGCCCCCCCGGGGGAGATATATTTTGTTTCCCAGAAGGTGTCCTGCTGGCCGCTGGCCATTGGCAGTTTTGTTAAATCACTTTTAACATTTTGTCCCCACTTCCTTGGGATGAGATATTTGCTATCCCCTTCTATTTTTGGGATGAGCGGTCCTCAACTCCCGGTTATTCTTAGTTTGTCGCCCAGTTATATAATAAAAATGAAAAAAACATGATCTCCCTCAACCTGTAAAATGCAGATGCAGGTGGCTTGGTTTTTGGAGAACCAAAAGCTCAGATGCATGGAGAACCAACTATTTTCATCAACTTTTCGAACCGAAAAGATCTGAGGTTTTGGCCCCGGATGGTGTTTGGGTCATTGTTGATATTGCCTCCAACGGCCTCTTGGTCGGAAGGGTGGCATGGCGAACCAGGTTCCAGATGCAAGCAATTTTGAAGGACCGTTTTTTTGTACCGTACCATCAACTAAATCTAACATCATAGCAATGGAAACTCCACCAACCCGAGGCTAAATTGGCGAAATTTACTTCTGTTTGTGTGTATATATCGATATATAATATAGATATCTAATATATCTACCTATCTATCTACAAAGACCTCCTCATGACAAAGCATTAAGAAAGAGCATTTGAACATCGGTAATCAGAAGGCCTTCATTTCCAAAGGCCATCTTTGCTTAGATGGTCTTGGTTTGTTTTGTGGCATGATACTGACAGCACTTCGTGGTCAACAAGTACAAGTTTTTTTGTTGAACTCACTTAACCCGTAATACTACTGTTCGCAAACCACTCACAGTAGATTACCTTCAACCCCGTATTTCAGACTATGGATGAACTTGGCAGTCTCTATGTGACCAACAAAATAAATCGCTGAGGAGAGATGGCAGACAACCTTCGAAACCATCAGAAGGCCGCCACATACTATGGTACCTTTGGTCACAACATGGCGAGTTTTGATGAGTTTCATTTTAAGATTAGTTTATCGTCTCCTATCATATTCTTGATGGAAGGCTCAACCAGCAACCGGTCAACCACCATGTGACCATTGAGGTTGACCCTGTAAAATCTTAGGTTACCATTGGTCTCCAACTCACACCTCCACGTTTTTGGTTGTCATGGTCGCATCACCAGTGAATCGTTTGGGCATCGTGTGGTCATTAAATGCTACGCAGTATAATACGATGTTTGTCTTTGTCGGAGAGCTAATGCTCCAGCCTTGCGTTGGGTTTTATACTCCATACAGCCTATGAGCAACACAAAGCAAACACTGATGACAGGGCCCACCATTTGGAATATTAAACACCCAACATTTGCCATCCGCATGAACACATGAAAGATCCTGTGCAAACATACAAGAACTTCTCAATTTATGCCATTTGGGGAGCACAATATATTTTCAATGTATATCATACATACATACATACATCCCAAAGTACTCTCAATTTAGAATTGGACAATCCCCAATTGTATATTGAAGTAAACACTATTGAATTTTCAAGATATTCCATGAAAAAAACGCATGTACTAGTACCAATGTATTCATTGTATTTGAGGCTGTAACACGGTCTTTCACATCTATACCCGCCGTTTTTGAGTCGAGGCATTTCCGTTTGCGTGTGTTTGCCCAGCGGCTTATCAGCAGATGGTGGCCGGGGACTTGGTACCTTGGGTTTTCCACCACACATTGCAGAGCCCATGTTCCGCAGCCCCTTGGATGTGAACCAAAACAAGGTGGTCCCGAGTCTGAGATTTGATGTTGAGTCGATTAACATGTGTGTGGGTTTTGAAGGGTTTTGATTTGTTTGGAGTGTTTTGTTGGAGAAGGCTCCAATTTTGTATAAAAGTGGAAGTAGACAATGAATGATATATCAGAGTAATGAATGAAGACATTAAATGCAGTGAACGTAATTTATTGCAATCAGATGGTCGCAACAAAACATACCATGGAATGAATTGCATTTCGCTTTGTAATGTGAATCCTACATCGTGCTCCTTTTTGCTTAGATGGATGACATAGGTCATTTGGCGGTCAAAAAGACACTCTAACTCCGATGGGTCGTATGAATTTCAAAGCTGGGAAATCCCCCTCGGCCTTGAAGTAAACGGAAGGCCTAGGGGTTCTTAAGTTTCTGGATCGTTTTCAACACATACCCTGCAGAAAGAATATTACTGAATGAAAAACAGGAGGTCAACCTTTCCGGCTTATCCTCATGTTTGTTCGATGTACCCGTTTCCCGGTTTAAGGGGATGGGTATGCACAGTGTCATCAATCAGTGAGATCCAAGGACTTGTAGGTGTGTGAACCCAACTGTGGAACCAAACTGCCCGACCATATCTCCGAGTAATACGGGGAGCTTCATGCAAATCCATGCCATAGTTTGCAAAAATATGTTTCATACCTCGGCAACAATGTGTGTGAATATCCAAATGGCATGAAGATTTGTCTCGACGACCAGCAAAAACTCAGCAAAATTACACATAAGCAATGATGATACATTTGTGATTTATTTTCACAAACTATATACATAAGAATTCAAGACATGGATGGCTCGCTCACACATCTCCAAAGGTTACTTATTTGACTTGATGATGACTTACCAATCTTACCGGACACGAGGTCATGGATTTTCTCAGATCCGCTCCTTTAAGATGCCTACCTTGGAATCCCGGGCGTTTTGAATGTGGGCATGGAAATCCCGCAATATTTTTTTCAAGTCCCAAAATCGCCGGATTTGGGTTTTGTTGGATTTGGAAAGAGAGTTTTGCAACAAAAAAGGTCGTTTCAAATGATTCTGCTTAGACCTTTTTCAGATAAACAGGATGTCTTGTAAAACAACATTATCTAAGGCTCCAAGAGGTGGTGGTTTCAAATTATGATAATTTATGTATATTTCATACTCACCGCTGTCCCGGAAAGATTTCTCGTTTGATTGGAGCTGGTTCCTATTTCTCTTTATCATATTTCTTGTGTATACTACGTATATCTATCTATATACATCATTTGATCATTCCCCATCTAATTTCTACTATGTTGATTGTTGTTTTTTGGATCGCTATTTTTGTGAATCAACTCTTCGAACTTGTTCGGTGGGCAAAATGTACTGACCCTCAAATGGTGGGATCATGACATATATTCTAACATAGTGAACTATTCAAGATGCTCTATCGATTCTCCATGTACAGAATATTTAGCCTCATACTTCAAATAGAGTCAGGCCGGCTTAATCAGGAAAGGCCATAGAAATTGGGTTGGGATGGCATTTTGTCTCAGGGTCTCAGGGATGCTGAAATGATACCGTTAATATTCATAGAACGAAGGCTCTGAACCTGTATTGCCACCATATTTTTGAAGAGAGAGTCCCCAAAAAAGCCATGAATCCCAATATTTTTCCAAACATCATCGTTGTCTTTGAGTTTTTGTATAGCAGGAGTCCTTCCCACGGAAAAAAACGCTTTCAAAGACCGAGGAAAAGAACCAAGTTTATGAGGTGCAGATTTGACCAGTGGACCCTGCGCCGCTGCTTCCTGCCGTGGACAGGAGAGCAGTTTTCATCAGCTTTTGTACAGCCCTGGGTTTGCCAGGGCAAGAGGTTTTCATTGTAAAGCACCTCTATTCTGTGCAACACAGAGTCCAAGATAAGCAGATCTTAGAGACACCAGACTTTGAATTGGTGTCACCAGCGTTTTCAGACAACTTTGAGAAAAAGAACATGTGCCTGGTGAAGGTCCGAAATGTCAATTCATAAGCCTTTGACTAGAAAGATGTTTAAGAAGATCTTGCAAAAGGTGTTCGCGACTTCACTACATAACTATCGACCTCACCACAAAGAATGGACAATTCCAGTGGTGGAAAACTTTCTGCGGGGGGTGTTTTCTCCTTTTATCCAACACAAGACTGGAATCGGACTGTTTCGTCGAAGGGTTAAGGATATGGATCCCAAAAAGCATTTTCGAAATAAGGACCGTTTCCATCAAGCAGACTAAAGTAAGGTCAGGTCCTAGAGTTCTTACATGTTGATCTTTGTTTGGAGGGCCCGGCCCCCATGCAGGAAAGAACCCTGATACTTGCGCAATATGCGAAGTGAGTGAATCTGCGTGATGACATGAGATGTTTGGTCTTCCGGAAACCAAAAACTCCAGGATAGAGGGGTCACCAGACACAATATGTGTATGAAGGTGATTTGAAGCTTTTTCAAGTTCGTCTCATGAATCCTTCAATATTGAATTTCCTTCTTTGGGGATATGGATAAGATTCATTGCAATATTAGACGAGTCGAGTAGCAGAAGCCAAAGTCATTTCCCCACGGTAAAAATCACCGAATCCCTCCTACCCACAGAAACGGTTGGAAGTAGTGTGTGAATGTATGACAATAGCAAACTATAACAAACTAACCGTTATTACATGCAAACATTCTATATGGTCATCAGTATGTCCTAGAATTAATATGCCCTCCCATTCCCACTGGTTTCCCACCCAAACTAATTATTTCCAGCCTATTTTTTGGGGCTCCTGACTCCCAATTTGTATTGACACACGCAAAACACCCTTTGTTATCCTTGTTTCAGTCACATTTAACCACCTCTCAAGAGTAAACCAGCTTCCAAAGCCTGGAAGCAACGCAGGTAGCTGAAACGCCCAATGGCGTTGCATTGCTCATGGAACAGAGGGTCTTTGTTCTTCTGGTTGGGGTGCTTACCTTGAGGTCGATTTCTTCAGAACTGACGTCTAAGGAGATCGAGAAGAACTATTACTGTATAGCATCATACGTCAGGAGGAATGCGTTTTAGCTTAATACTATTGATGTATGATTTGATTGCGGAAAGTCATGTATGTTTTCTCGGTTGATCTTAAGACTTGCAGTAAGCCTGCATGAAGGACTACTGCTATGACCGTTGCCTGCACAGATGTCAGCATGCCAAAGCGGTTTCACAGTTCAGCTGTTTTTTTACCATACCATCTTGGAAGAACTATGAAGCTCCATATCCGGTTGGCAGTATATTTTGCGAGCTTGAGAGGGATCGGGAAACTTGTCTTACTTGTACGACTAGATGCATCTTCCAAAACGCACTAGCTCTGAGAGAATTGTGCTTGGAAGAGTATTTGGAAGATGTTTCATTTCAGGGGGTGAGCTGTAAATATTGACCGTCTCCATCGTACGTTCTCAATAGCCTTTCCAGCTTTTTGAGAGACTTGTCTTTCCATTTGTTAGTGGCAGTCCAAAAGGATGGTCTTTCTGTGTTTGGTCGAATGCTTTTTTTTTTGAGAGATTGTGCATTAGGTATCCTGCGCAACATGTTCAATACATGTAGAACGATACAATTTCCGTTCTCACATTTGCTACCACAAATCATACGGGTACCACGTTCACTATTATACATATATATATATATATACATATGTTTCAAACCCTTGCTGTAGAATGTCCAAAACATGTAATTAGCACATAAAGTTTGGTTATATAATAGTCGACTATCTGATTTGTCATCTGAGACACTTTGGTTTTAGTCGCTTTGTGAGAAGAGGGGCAAAGTACAATCAAAGATTTTCCCGTCAAAGACATTTCGAATAGAACCGTTCAGAGCAGTCCATGGGCGTACAAACGATGTCAACCCGGTTGATGTCAATCAAAATATCAATTGGGCTTGCTAAATATCCCTTTGCCCCGGGTTTCGATCACCCCACCCCGGGGTCTTAAAAAACATGCTGTTTTTTTTTCATTTTTTGTGAATCAATGTATGTGTTGTAGAAAGATGTGTTTTTGCAAGGACCTCATATAGCGAAACCTTCTCAAGTCTGAGATCTGAGGCTTATTGTCCCTTGCTACGCCACTTTGTAGGGGATCTTCAGGGGTGAAGATGGACAGGTCCAGCACGGACCTGAAGACTATGTACAAAAACGTAAAGTACTTGTTTTTTGTGTTTTTTTTTCTGGAGGGAAGGTCCATGTTATACAAGTTCAACACGGATAGCAATCAAAAGAGAAGCTTAGTTGAAGAAAAAAATGTCGCAACGTTCAATCTAGGTGGTGGTTTCAAATATGTTTTATTTTCATCCCTACTTGAATGGGAAGATTCCCATTTTGACTAACATTTTTCAACTGGGTTGAAACCACCCACCAGTCAATGTTCTGTGGTTTCAGATGATGTCTTCCTGAGGTTGGTATATGTTGTTTATTGGAACCAACAAGATGAATTGTAGCTCCAGGTCATGCGACTTTTGGGGTGTAGATAGATAGATGCAAGATTATGCAGTTTCTATACCCACGTGATGTCCTTTGAGACAACGGAAACAATGATAGTTCTGAATTGACTATAAATTTGATCTCTCATGATCAACAACAACATGTCTCAAAGAAATTTGTCATCGGTCTCCTGCACAATCTAGTTGCAAACTTCCAAGCAACGCATAACCGCTCCGTGGTACGGTGTTTTTTTGTTGAATGGGGTTCCCAGCTGTGTTGGAGGAATTGCCTCATAATAGCTGAGATTAAAAGTAGAAGAAGGTCAACCTTGAAAAAGAGAGGTCATGCATTTGCATTGTTTTTTTTCCCGCATTTGGGTTCTAGACCCATAGGATCTATGTATGGTATATTTACCTAGATTTATATAGTTGATTTTTATGGTAAATGTAGGTAGATATACCATACATGGATCCTATGGGAGATGGTTCTACACAAAACGTCTCCAGTTCGTTTCAGGTGCTGAACACCGAGTCGGCATATGTTGTGTCCGGCATCCCAAGATGTTGATGTGAAGCTGAGATGCTGTTGTACTGTAATGTTAGTTTTGTGTGTGTGTGTGCCTCGTTGTTCCTGTTGTTGTTGTTGTTG
This sequence comes from Breviolum minutum Mf 1.05b.01, assembly GCA_000507305.1. Lineage (NCBI taxonomy): Eukaryota > Dinophyceae > Suessiales > Symbiodiniaceae > Breviolum > Breviolum minutum. Next base: position 219,862 of record DF239251.1, read on the forward strand.
TTGTTCTTGTTCTTGTTGTTGTTGTTGTTGTTGTTGTCGTTGTCGTTGTCGTTGTCGTTGTCGTTGTCGTTGTTGTTGTTGTTGTTGTTGTTGTTGTTGTTGTTGTTGTTGTTGTTGTTGTTGTTGTTGTTGTCGTTGTCGTTGTCGTTGTCGTTGTCGTTGTCGTTGTCGTTGTCGTTGTCGTTGTTGTTGCTGCTGTTAATGTTGTTGTTGTGTTCGCGCTCAGGTTTGTTTTTTGGTTGTGGTGGGCGTCGTGGTGGTGGGTGGCGGCGCGTTGGTGGTCTTGTGGTGGTTTTGTTACTGCTGTATTAGAAAACAGAAAATATGTAGTTTGTCCCATTTCCCACTTCATATCTTGCAATGCTTAAAAACAGAGACTTGCGGAATGTAGATACTTTCATTCTTGAATCGTATTGAATTGAGTGCGCTATGTTTTTTACTTCTTATTCTTTCCTCATGTCTAAATGTTGCCTCTGCCGGAAACAAACCCAGGTATGCTTCATGCCCAATCAAGGTTGCAAGGAGGGCATGGAAATCCTTGGTGCTTGGTGCTTCATTGTGGGCGCTGCATGTTATATGTTAGGGGACTTCATTGAGCTGATGATGCTCGGCTGAAGTCGCAATGTATGGATTCCGAGGTGAACACGTAATATTGCCGGGTAGGCAGGTTTGTAGAAAATGTATTAAAATTTACCCTCCAAAATTGCGATTTTCCAACGAAGTCAGGGGACTCCAAAGGTCCGAGAGTCGCTCTCTGGAGTTGGGAAAACGAGATCGTCCTCGGTCCGTTTGCCTACCTTTTTGGTCATATTAAAGTCACCCTGCAACTGTAGCAGCTAGTCCAGTCATCATGGAGGTCGTACGTTTTTTTTTTTCAAGGACTCAAGGACATATATATTGCAAATTTTGGGGCAGGGTTCTTGCTCAATTATGACAATCGTGTTGAAATTCTTTACCTCCCTAGGCCTTGTGAAAGCTTCGTGTTGTCCAGTCAACTTGTACTTTTGAAGCTGCAAACCTGTGTCGGTTTGCAGTGAAAAGAAGAGGATGTCACATGGATGTCAGCTTTTGAGGCCCCCTAATATTTACATGCGGAAATAATTTTGGATGTGCTAACGATTTTTCAATTTATCTATATAGCTGTATTGTGATCACCAGGAAAATCCTGCCCCTTTTGTGCTCTATCTGACAAGGAAGACCTGTGCTTTAATCTTCTTGCGACTAAAGCAAGAAGAGGCTGCTCGACAGATCGAGCGTGCCATGCTTTGTTATCTGTTCCGGCGGCGATTGGCCAGTGTTACCTGGTATTGCATTGGGCTGCAGGGATGATTCATTTTCTGGTACACGTAGTAGTTAGTAGTCCCTTCCTGTGGTTTTGTCCAATTCTCCAAGGTGGGAAGGTTGAGACGCTCCCGAAGTATGGTGCTGCCCAGCAAACCTTCAAGGGGTCGGCGAGAGAGTTTGAAAGAGGCAGCCTGAAGAGATATTTGTGGATTAGTTTCCTGTGTTTTGAGGTAGTATTCAGAAAATCAAAGTGATTCTCGTGATTCGTGATCGAAGTGTGCAAAGGAATGGATGGGAGGAAAGATTTTTTTCAATTTAATTGCCTTGACATCATGAATTGGCGGGCATCTGATAAAGTAGGGAAAGATTCCGTATTTGGTGCAGATAAATGCAGCGATTCCTCACACTTGGAAAGTCACCATGATTCCTGCCTTCAAACTCACCAGTCTTAGGGGCGTTCCCCTTCACCAGGTGGGCTTGGTGAGAGCCTTTACAGAAGCCTTGGGACAGAAGCCAATCATCCGAGCCCTACAACTTAAAGATATTCCCAAGTTGGGATGTTCGCCTAAGGCGGCAGATCGCCGCAAGGAACTGCAGCTTGGTTAAGCAATTAGCGCCGTAACAGAAATCCCGGACGATGCTGGCTGTCTCAGTTGACTTTCTCGACTCTGAGGCTTGCCCAAAGCGTTCGACCAATGGTTTGAGATTGGCGCCCTCATCCTTTGAAAGCATGAGGGCGCCAAGGGGTCCTGTAGGTTTGCGGCTTCCAGTCACTTTTTCTGGACCAGATTCTGATTGTACACTTCTTGATTTACGCGTAGACAAGGGTAGAGATTTTTGTTTCAAACCAGTATCTATATCTACCTATGTGAAGGCACATGCATCATGTCCACATATGTAAATTACAAATCTATATCCACAGTGCATGTGTATCATGTGGTGTAGATATACATGTTCTACAGGTTCTTCTGTTTGGTGTCCCAACTCAACCCTTAATGGCTTGAGGGGCGCCAAGGGATTTCTTTGATCTGGAAGCTGCCGGTGATTTTCAAACTCTCAGATCGATCACCTGTAGCGGTCTCTTGGACCGTGAACCACGCGGATTAGTTTAAAATTGAAAAGCTGAGCTTGGGAAAGGGATGGAAGAAAGGTAAGGTTTTGACCAGTTGAGCAGTGACCAAAACCATCGCAATTTGCTGTATATGGGGATCATTACAATATGGGGATTATAAAGGGTTTGAACATTGCTCAGTTGCTGTTTTTCCATTTGGTTTGTAAATCTCTGCCGATTTTTTGTTGAGGTACCCCCAGCACATATCTGCACGAGGTCTTCAGAGGCTCATGGTGTTGCACTTAAGTTGTATGTAGAATTTGGAAGACAAATCATGACATGCATCCTGTGCATCTTTTAGCATTGCCTTGTTTCACGAATTCAGGTGCTTTGGAAAATGCATGAGTGTTATGTGTGCCATAGGGTTTTATGGATCTTTTTCATGGCTAAGGCAATTATATCTACAGCCAAAAGCACGAAGCGCAAATCAGGGGTGCTCAGGCACGTGGCCTTTTACCCGAAAGACTGCTGTTTGGATTTGAGAGAGCTGAGAGCTGTGCATTGATATTTGTTTGTGAAGCCCTAAGTCACGAAAGCTAGCCTTTAGGCTACAGCTTGAGTTATTCTTTAGAAAATCTTCCAGGGGTCTGGGGGTGGTCTGGGCACCAATTGCCATCTGTGGGTGGTTTCTGTTGTAGACTTCGTTTGCTTGCGCAGTGCCCTGTGTGGAGCTTTTTTCGGTGCACGGTGTGCCTTTTTGGGGTCGTTTTTGGTGTGCGGTCGGCCGTTTTTGGGCTCCATTTTGGTGCACGGTCTGTGGAGCGCCGATCTTGGGGCCGATTTCGGTGCGCGGTGCGCCTTTTTGGGTTCGATTTTGGTGCGTTGCCTTTTTGGGATCGATTTTGGTGCGTGGTGCGCTGATGTTGGGGTCGATCACAGCCAGCGGGCAACAAGATCTATCAAGATTGGAGAGGACCTTGGCGGAATCGAGCCCGAGACCTGTCGAATATGGGGCCTTGGTCCTGGCGCATGATGCCCTTTCGGGTGGATTTTGGTGCGAGGTGCGCCTTTTCGGGCTGTGCGGTGCGCCGTTTTTGAGGTGGATTTTGGTGATTTCGGTGCACGGTGCGTCGTTTTTGGGCTCGGTTTTGGTGCGCGGTGCGCCGTTTTTGGTTTCGATTTTGGCCGATTTTGGGGCCGATTTCGGTGCACGGTGTGCCTTTTTGGAGTCGTTTTTGGTGTGTGGCGGCTCGATTTTGGTGCACGGTGTGTGGTGCGCCGATTTTGGGGCGGATTTCGTTGCACGGTGCGCCTTTTTGGGTTCGATTTTGGCGCGTTGCCTTTTTGGGATCGATTTTGGGATCGATTTTGGTGCGTGGTGCGCTGATGTTGGGGTCGATCCAGCCAGCGGGCAAGAAGATCTATCAAAACATGAGCATTTTGTTTTTTGGCGCTTTGTTGGGCACCTCTTAGTTGACCTCAAAACGTCGTGACAACCCTCTTCAAAACAATAGCCAGTTTCCTCCACGCTTAGACGTGAAATCGAAGCCACTTTGCTGATTGCTGTGATCCGTTTCCATCCGAAAAAGATCTCATTGCTGCAACAACTGCGCACCGTCGAGACTGATCATAGCTAAGAACACACTTATAACATCACATGCCAGCCTAGCTTTCGTTTTCCCCCGCCCGGCCAAGTCCAAGGTTGCCACGTTGCCACGTTGCACTGCTTGACATGAATCATTTTTTTCAAAACTTCCTCATTTGCAGCCCTCAAGTTGTTGGGACGCGATACCAACTTGGTCCATTTGAAGAATCACAGAGTGAAGCTGAAGACCCTGCGAGTCCCGCGGCAGGCCTCGGAACTATGGAGAGGCTGGCTGCTGGCTGTTGTTGTGGTCAGATGGTCAGACTTTTTGATGTTTTTTCACAGGAATCATTAATCGACATGTGCCCTCTGTCATCCATCCAGTCTGAGTGAAGGTTTATACACTGGTTGTAAGGATTCCCCATTGAAGCAGGGAAGCTGGGATGACCATCCCATCCCCCCCCCAAAAAAAAGGAGTTGATCGACCCTTGGCACCTGTGAAGTCCCTCAGGCTTTCAGAAGAATGACTCCACCGAGTTCAACGAAGCCAGAGCCGAACACCGAGTCCGAAAAGGGATTCGTGGGGTTTTCAAGAAAACCCGCAGTTGGAGTGGGTTCAGAAGGATGAAAAAAGGACCAGAAACATCCAGGATGCGTCACTTCATAATATGATTCTTGAGTTTGGATGATGGCAGATGAGTCGTCCCTTTTTTTCCTTGTTGTCTTGTGGAAAAAACTTGGACTTTTGAGGATGGTGTAAAGGCCCTTCCACAACCCAAGGTGCACATGGGGCACATTATGCGCAAGTGATCGCTACAGGGCGACCCAATGTGCAAAAGGACACAACTGGAGTCTGTTCAATTTCATGAGGGTGGAAAGAAATATGTCCAAGCAATTCCTATCAGATATGACGTCGCTTCTTGTCGCTGATGGATTATGTACTAGAAAAACGAAGGCATTTAAGCATTGTTTTGGACCATCTGTCAATTCTTCATTTTGTGATGGCTCTTCAACTTCAGCTGTACGGTCTTGTCAGTCCCTCGTTTCACTTTTGAGACGTGGTCCGGAAGATGCAAAGCATATGGCTCCGGAGAAATTTGATTTCGTGCACCAGTTCTATCGGTGAACTTCGCATGATGTAAGGCAATAGTGAAGAATGGTAAGAATTGTCCAGAATATTTGCTGGTAACTGATTGTGATTGTGATGGGAATAGACATAGCACAGCCATTGACATTCATGTGCACAAGCGATGCAATGTCGGTGGCGCTGTGATGACTTTGGGTGGCTGCACTAAAAAGTGTGTGCTCATATTGACCAAGGGTGATCCCTGGTTCCGTGCATGGCACATCAATCTATGACCCAATCCTGAGTTGATATTGACATGATTTGATTTGCTATGGAAGGTCGATCAGAAATCAGATCTATCTGCACCCTGTTCTGGACCGAAAGGCCGTAAGGTGGTTTCAAAGTTCAACACATGGCAGGAGTCTCAACAGCGAGACATGTTGGATGAGAATTCACTGTCATGTTAGCAACAGTTGTTTTCTGTCAAAGAAGGCAGCGTGCAATATTCCAAGCTCTCAGTGTAGAAACTGTTTCCAACAGAAGTGATTCACGATTCGCGATTCTCAACGCTGGACCACGCTGACTCAAATTGTTCCATCAAGCAGCACCGACATTGCTGGGACACTAACCCGCCACAATATCCTACATGACATGAAGGGAAGCACGAAGCACCCAAGATTCCCCAGATTTCCATCCGTTTTCAGCAGCCGCCCGTGATCCCCGGCTGGGTGCCCATGTCGGAGTCCAGCAAGGAGGCAGCGTGACAGTTTCCAACAAACAAGTGAGATTGATGGTTGGCTTCGACACTGGCTGTGATGCCAAACAGGATAAAAAATGAGTACCTTCACTTCATCCATGACATATCTACAAAAACTGCCATAAAACATGAAAGTCCTTCCATTTCTCAACAGTAACACTTTTATGCCAAAAGTCTTTTGATGGCGATCCTCACACAAAGTCACAAAGATGAAATAATGCTGAACACTCTTCCGTGTGATGGATGTGATTGGAGGCTGATATCATAACTATCACTATCATGCTGAGTGTTGTAGCCGGGACAATGGATTTTTCTTGGAAAGGTGCTAGGTAGTTGCCATAATATACAATTACCGTACATAACATTATCCAACATTTATCACTTATATGACAGGTATAGATTGTTGTGACTTTGGAACGGTGCAACCTACCACCGGAAACCAGGTGAAAGAAATGAGGTGCCAGGGAAAGGGTGAGAAGATAGGAGATAGACCAAAAAATCCAAGTGTCGTTTCGGACTTTGCCAGATGCTGTTCGTTAGGTTCATTTGTGTGATGGTGTAGCATTTTGTTTGACTGCTTGACTCTTTGTTTGTGGTTGCTTTTGCAAACTTCGGGTCCGTCCATGCTCCGTGTCATTTAGATGCCCTGCTTCCTGTGAATCCTGATTCCATTTTTTTTGGCCGGAACGCCAGTTCGGACGCTGAGTTCCCAGTGAAGATCAGTGTTGAGGCATCATGGCTGCGGCGATGGAATGTCGGTACGGCCGTATTTGGTAGGTTTTTGTTTCTCCACGCACCTCTCTTGGCAGTAGGGCCAGAAGATCACAACAACCACTTCTTTCATTACGTGAAACTTGTGGGCCAGTGATAGGGATTGGTGGCTTTCAAGCGGGAGAATCTCGGGGAGAACTGAGTTATCATCTGCTTGCAGGAAGCTTGGCAACACCTCCTGAGCAAGCCTGCCGGACTGGACTTGTCGTCAGGTGGGGGTAGTCTGTCAGCAACCATGAGACACGCTAACAGCACCCTTTTCATCTCTTTATATATACCAGACAGTTGCTGTTGCAGTGTGTTGTTTGAAATGAAACTATTGGTCTTAATCATGTAAGGCTTTCCTAACGCGAAATTCTCTACGCACTAGGTCCGGAGATGAGCTGCAGGCAAGGCACACTTGGATGCTTCACATGATGTTCTAGCATCGAAATCAAGGTTGAGTGATGAGGATTGCTTACCATGATGTTTCAAAGCATTACACATGAAATGGCTTGGAATTGTTGTCAGCCTCACTGATCAGAAAAGGAAAGCACAGGAGGTGAGACCAAAGGCTACGTAACCTCTAGTTCCAGTATGATACGCCTACTATGACCGACTATGACTAGAAGTGCTTGCATGCTTGCGATATGTCATGAAAGTCAATTCATCATTTCCCCTTGAATCTCCAGAGCTGTTTAGGCTGCTTGAAGCTTGGGAGGAGTCTGTTGGGGGCTTAGTATGGATCAATTGTCGCTAACACTTTCAAATGGGCATAGATGGCATGAGTGGCACGGCAGCCTGGCATCCAAGGCTTCTGAACCCATGAGGGTGAAGCTGATGGAAGAGGACGAATTGGCCCTTGAGTGGGTTGGAAGCTTGGAATCTTCAAGACAAAATTTATTCCTGCCACTGCTGACAACCATGTACTTGTATCATGTGAAAGGGAGGGCCCCCTTGAACCCTCACCTCCTTAAGTGACAACCATGGGGAGTGGTGTGCCCCTCCTTGGGCCGATTTGTGAGGTCATTACCTCCACCTCCTTCCATGCAATAGCTGTTCTTTTACTTATCACTACCGGTTGCAGAAGCAAATGTTTCTGGAGGTTGCTGGCACATCTAGAATTCTCTTTGTTCTTGCCCTGCGGATGGTTGTTGTCGTTGTTGTCATCGTTGTGTCTGCGGTTTTGCTTGTTGCCATTGCTGTCGTCGTGGTCGTTGTGGCTGTTGCTGTTGCTGCTGCTGCAGCGGTGGCGGCTGTGCTTTTGTTGCTGTTAAGCTTGTCACGCTACTTCGGGGAGAGGTGCGTTCTTTGAAAATGTCTCCCTAGTTATACCTGGTTCATTTTTTTTGCAATGTTTTTCATTTTTTTGTGAAAAACTAGCGAGCACAATGGTGCACCCAATTTGTGTTTCCCAATTTGAATTGACAGATGTGACGGATGGATGGCGTTGCATGTCGTTTTTGTTGGATGCATTTTGCCGTTCGTCATTGTGTGATCGATGCTTGAATGCTTGATGTGATATGATTAGGTTTGTTTTGCTTCGACATAGCTTCAGGCATGTTGATGTGATTGCTTTGACTGCACCCAAGGATGACAGGTGTGTTGTTTGCAGCCGCTTCAAACATCAGCTATCTCAGCATTGTCTAAAGTTGGCGCAAAACTTTGTCAACTTCATGTTCCATGGGAATGCTCTGCTCCCCGTTTTGCTGGTGGCTTTTCACAGAACCAACCACAAAAACGGGGAGCAATGCAGATGGCATGCGAGCTCCGCAACCAGCATCCATGCTTGAAACAGAGACTTTCTGGCCAAAAAACATGTGTGCAATTTGAAGCTAGTGCCGATGAGGATGAGAAAGATCGGCGCAAGTGTCCAAGCAATCGCCCCGAACTCACCAAGGAATGCGGCCGCGCAGGCTTCGCCACAGCAGGCGGCTTCCACCTCTTTTGAAGGCCTGCTGTTCCTGTACGATGTGGGCTGAGTATACGGAGAGCGTGGCCATCCCCGTTTTGGCTTCCGCTTTGCGTTTCTGCTCTGCCTTGGTCGGGCAAAAGCACCAGGACCAGCAAAGAGTTCTGGCAGCACAGTTTGGTTTCGTAGAACCATGGCCCGAAGCGTCAGAGCCTGACGCTTCTTTTCTCTGACGCTTTCTCTGCCCATGGTCAGAGCTCCGAAATGGCAGTATGCAGGATCGAGATCGAGGCTGTGGGAGACTGTAACCTGTGAAAGAAGATGCCACAACTCCTGTGGCATCTTCTTTCACAGTGTGAGGATCTTTTGAAAGTGATGAAGAAGGAGGCATACGACCTTGGATTTGATGTGACATCCAATCAACTTCCGTTCTCCGAGTCCTCTGCCAAGCGGGTCGTGCAGCACGTCGAGGCAGAAGTGCTCGGCTGCTGCGCTCGCTGGTGCGGGTGGAACGGCCACATGTGCTTGCTCTAGCTGTTCTTGTCTCCAAAGGAGAAAGTCGAGTGGGACACGGAATGTTGTGGTAAATGAGCATAAGAACTCCTCACGGGAGCTCATGAGTTGCACGACCGCTTGGCCAAAGAAGCATCAAAATATGACCTGCTGCAGGAAGATGGAACCGACGTGGCAAGGTCCTCATTTAGTGTGGACAAGAGAAGGCATCAAGTTTCAGTTTTGCAAGAAATCCAAAGCCTGGAGGTTCATCAGCAAATTACGAAATCCCTTTGGCAAGAAAGAGAAAGCTGGATCTACGCCTCCTGAAGGAGACAGGGCAAACATAAAGTTCTTGATCCAACGTCCTGATGTTGGATCAAGAACTCCACGTGAGGAGTTCCTACGTCTTGGGTACTTTAAGGAGGTTCCTCCTTAAAGTACCCAAGACGTAGGAACTCCTCACGTGGAGTCAGCAAAATTCTCAATGAGGCCACTTCAGTAATGCAGGTGAGCTCCCAAGATGACACGTGCAACTTTGGCAAGTTCGAGCAGCAATGTCCGCAGAAATTCATGACTCATGAGCACTTTCGTCAAGAAATGCAACGAGGCATGGAATGTGACTCAAGAGTCTGAAGACTCTGAAACCAACTTTCGTGACCTCCTTCGGCATGAAAAAGAAGGGCACTGCAATGAAAGTGATTCGCAAATACGTGCAGCACCGGAAGGGTGCGAGCAATCGGCAGTGAACTCCTCTGGCAAGGTGTTCCTGCACTATTTCGAGTACAACAGGTAGAACTAGGATTTCCTTTGTTTGCCATCAAATGCTTCTCATATAGCAAGGGGCAATGCAAAGGAAAAGATGCTTGGTCGAAAAGGGTCCTGCTGGTTTTTGTGCACAAGTTGATGAACAAAAAAGATGCCAATGCCTACAGACACGGAGTTGGTGTACATATACTAGTATCAAAGTTATATAAAACACATTGAGAGTTCTTTTGAGACAAAAATTAGTACAGCTTTGACCGAATGAACGAACTGCACCAAAGTGTGCTGCTGGAAAACGAATCTGCAGCCGCACTGTTCCACCACAGACGTGGCAAGACATGAAGGGACAATCAAACATCTCAAGGCAAGGCATGGGAAAATTTGAAAGGTGCCAGAAAAATTGTATATGCAAAAAAAGAAATTGCTAAGATGTATGAAACTAGTGTATTTTCTTTCAGTAGATGCATATGATAGATGTTTTGTCTCAAGAAATGTTTCAAGGTTATATAGTGATGCCTTGGGGCAAGAGGTCGGACCATTTTTTTGCAACGTTTGTGCCTCTAAGCTGCCTGCATCCAAATTGCATTATTGGCAGTTTCAGCGTAAGGATCAGACCAATAGAAAACACAATAGCTGGTCAAAGGACCATGCTGTGACCTTTCTTGACATGGGATACCAAAAACTAGCAAACTCATTGCAAAAAAACTCATAACAAAAACCATATGCAAGGATTGAATGTTGAATTTTCGTTAGTGTTTGGGAAGGGTCACTGAGTTTTCCCCCATGTATGCTTCGGTTTCGGTCACTGAGTCAACTTTCCTCAACTAAGGTCCAGGCGAGGCTAGAGGAAATTCCCACAGGTCCTGAGGGGAGTTCTGGACACCCAGAAATGTGGGGTTTTTCCAGTGCCACTGGGGCCACTGAGTAGCTGATTATTTGGACATTTTTTTAGGGAAAAGTGCAGGTAGATTCAGTGGCGAAGAGTACATTTTTTGTTGTTGTTTGTTGAATCACTAGGATGTCGATGATCGTCTTGATTTTTTTAACTTTCTTTCATTTTTTTGGGATTCAAAATGAAGAAGTTATTGGAACCAGCTTCTGACCTACAACCACTGAGGTGACCTTCTTTGGGGGGATGCCTCCGCTGTTCCTCCTGTCAGATCTCTCAGCCAATGGGTGAAACCAGGGCCGAATCTTCAACCATCACGTGACTGACCTCATTAGCAGGTTGACACCTACAATTTGTTGGTGTAAAAATAATTTCTGAATATGAGAGTTTTGATACTTCTCAATGCATCAATCCAGCTTCATCTAGACACCACTGTCTATCATCTATGGCTGACTACCTAGCTCAAGAAAGCAAACAATCAAGTGGTTTGTCGACAAGATGCGGTTCCACCCAAGGAGTGGTCAGCAGTGACGACTGTGATGATGAGAAACCTACCCAACAAGTTGGCGACACAGTGGCGGCAAAGGAAGTTCTGGATGGCAAGTGGGGCTAACAACTCAACACGCGTGTCTGGCCGTATCTAGGAGTGACACCAGAGGTTGGCATGTTGCAGTTATCTATATTATATGTACATTCACACATCCATGCATAGACAGTGCACACACATATATAGCACATGCACACCTATATTGTGGACATCCATCCATTTGTGCATGCCTGCACACAGCCAATCAGCATCCTTCAAGTCTCGAAACTATCACTTCACAGGCGCTTCCCCTGGTATTCTTATCTTTCTCTATTAAATCCTGACACTGAGAGTGCTCTCCTGCTCCTACTGCTCAATGTGCGCTTCCGTTTTTTTTTAGCTGGGAAAGGTACACCCAGCGAATGTTGCTGATGGAGGTGTGTTTTGCTGTTTTGTCGATCCACAGAAGCTGGGTGCATGTTTTCGGTCATATACATATCATATATATATATATACATAAGTTAGGCTATTGGGTCAGACTGACATAGGACTCTGTCTATCATGTTTTTGTTTGTACACGACGCGTGGAGAAGAAACTTTACAACATGGCAGTAGTGATGAAGCCGGCAGGTGCACAATTGTGGCTTCTTTGGAACCTTCGACTTCTTGTATTTGCCCATAGGCGAGGCTGCACTTAAAAGACTTGATGGGCTGGTATGATGCTGTAGCAAATGGATGACTTCATGGTACCTGTTTGGTGGTAAAAAATGGCATTTGGCAATGCCAGATGCAGAGACAGCAGCGAATCGTGGCTACGCATTTCTCAATTTCTTGGATCCTGGTTCGGCCTGGATGTCAGACTCTGAGAAATGGAAAGAAAAACTACATCAACTGATTGGTGCCATGAATCTTTCAGTGGCTTCCACATCCTACCAAACACTCGCAGTGCTGCTGTTGTTGCCGTTGTTGCTGCTGCTGGTGGTGGTGCTCTGGTGGTGGTGGCGGTGGTGGTGGTGGCGGTGGTGGTGGTGGTGTTGGTGGTGCTGGTGCTGGTGCTGGTGCTGGTGCATCAATCAATTCTCTCGAGCCGAGGGAATCATGGGACATGAGAAGCTTCTAGCTGATAGCCATCATCATGATGGCTTTTTTTTTGGACATACCCTGCCCCAAGAACACCTGCAGTACTTCACTTCCCATGTAACATTTTGTTGTAACTTGCTTTTTGCCGCCAACATGATGCGGTCTCCCAGTCCTCCAGAACTGGCTTGAGGTTCCGGTGCATGTTTGAAGGGCGCAAGATGAGCCGCTTTAATTCCAAGAAGGTGGGGCCGCGGACAATCTGCTTTTGGGATGAACCTCTTTTCACGGATGTCTTCGTGCAAACCTCAGGGGTCAGTTTCACCGTTTCACTGAACCAGGTGATCTCTGTGGTTCCAGCCACACTGCAGGCACGAATTACTAGAGCCTTGGAGATGGACTGAGGGCATTCAAAAACACACGTTTTCTTAGGTTTTCTTAGGTATTCCTGGTGGCAATGTCCAGTGATTTATATGCCTTGCATCAACCCAGCAACTCTTGTCACGCCCCACCTTCCGCAGGGCTTCGATGCTAACTACTCGCATTACAATCGTGCGCGAGTGGCCTGCCTTGAATGTTGGGAACAATGTGGCAAAATAGTATATACAATACATGATTGACAATGATTGCAAATGGTTCCAAAAAATCCTATGCAATTTATTCGCAATTTTATATATGATAGAGGTACAGGCATGATATCCCCTACTCAGTAGCTTGTCTTTGTTGTGGTCCTCTCGGGACAGACTGCAGTGTTACAAGCCTTTGTACCTGATCCGTTCAGACTTTGGCAGCAACATTGCCCCTATGATGTTTTCAAGCTTCGTCATTTACAAGCTCATTCACCGTCATGTTAACGTGGGTCAGAGTTGCACGGGCTCGATGAATGCTACAGATTTCTGGTTGTGTTGTAGAAAAGTACAGGTTCACATGTGACAGCTTGTTTGCTTTGCAGTGTTGGTAATTTCGGCAATTTCTGAGTTCGCAAGAAAGGTTAGTCGCGGAGATCCATCTGCTCGCCCACTCTTCCTACGAGTGGGGGGCACCAGAAGTGGAGAAACAGTGGAGAAGCAGCGAGGGGACATAGATGGGGACATAGATAGGGCATAGTGGCATAGAGGGCAGAAGTTGTTTCACTTCAGATTCTCCGTTTCATTTGAACACAGAACACATCAATACCAATTTTTCGGACTTTCTCCAAAATGAGCTTTCCAGATGTAGAGAGTACCGTGGTTTGGATGGGGATGAGGAGCCCGCACCTGGGCAACCAAATGGCCTTCCCGTGGGGGAGCCTGGGGATGTGAAAGAACTAGCCGCATTTGTCCCATATCTCAACAAGAAAATCATGCAGATTCTCAGATCCTTTTGCGGGGCTTCGGACGGACCATATGTCTTGAGATATGAACTGGGATGTTACTGTTATGCTCCTGATGTTGAGATCACCAGCTAGAAATGCATATTCACTTGCATTGAAACTGATTTTAATTGATTCCCTTGCGCTGCTGTCAGATGAAGTTTATGGACACATGGCCTGCAGAGTACCTTGTCTATGGAGAGGAGGTTTTTCAAGCCAGGCTAAAAGTGGCTCGAGTTTGGGTGCTCTTTGGTGATGTTAGGATTTGCCAAGCTAGTAACTGGGAAGCCCCTCTACTGACCATGATTTTCCGCCCACTCAAGTCACTTGCTGTGTGTCCGAAAGGATAGATATTTGAAATCCAGGAGTGAGTCAGAGTTCAGAATCTGCATTTCCTTACACAACATTTTTTGTTCATTTACTTCAACTCTCCGTCGATATTTTTTTGGTTCAGAAATCCAATGGGTCCAACTCAGGTTTTTCGAGCCACCCGCGCACAGACCTGCCGGAGTGCGGCGCCTGGAAATCTATTGCCTTCTTTGTTAGCTTGGTCAATCTTTCCCAACTGCTGAGCAAACACTTTGAGATTTCGTCCTTCGCGTGAACAGCAGGTTGGTGAAGACAGCCTGGCAGCTTAGAAATTGTTGTTTCAATGCTCTTGGAATATTCATGAATATCCAGGAATGATCCAGCAACGGTGAATATGTTGAGAAGAGATGCAGTTTGCACAGAGATTTCGGCCCATTGTGACTTCAGGCCCGCCAGGTCTCAATGAGGCAGGGAGGGTTGGGCATTGAACTGAACAGACAAATATTAAAACCCCTGTGAAACATGAAGACTCAAGGGTCCAGATGTATGATGTATTATGATGTCATGTTTCTTTTTTCATCATCATATTCTCCTTTCTGAATTGACACTTCAGAGGTTTTTTTTAATTTTTAGTAACTGATGATACCTGGACTCATAGCCGACCTTCTCAGGTTGGCCCTTCAGAGGTGGGTTATGTGCCCAAATTGTCCGGCCACCAAGAGCGACTTGACCACTTTTGAAGCGACCAGTGATGTGGGGCTGTTGGGTAGGCAGATACAACTTTCAGCCAAGAAAAATTCAGGAACTTTGATGCTTGGTTTGGTTGTGTTATGATGTTTTTTCAAATCGTGAAAAACAAAGTTGATGTTTACTTGCACCTTGGCACCAGCACGGGAGAAAACTTGAGCTACAAGTCGATCTTTCGATCAACCGTCCCCACTGCCCAGCTGTTCCCAATGCGGTGGTCGCATTCAGCCGCTGTTCCAGTTTTGTCGGGGGCCCCAAGGGTCGATATTGGACCGGGATGATAGGCTGGCTCAATTGGAGACTTGGATCAATATGGATTTGGAATATTCTGTCAAGGTGAAGTCTTTTGCTTCCCTACAAATGTTTGGTTTCCCCTTCACCTTGGGGTCCATGTCATCTATGGAAGATTGGTCAAACGTCCAGGTCCGAGCTGCGGTACTGCACTCGATTTTGCTGCCTGACTGACTTTCTGCTAGTTCTGCGAGTGCCTGCCTTAGCGGCTTCCACATGGGATGTCTCTAGATTCATCCATTTTTTTCGTACATTGAAACCTTAGTTCCTCAGGAGCCTGACTGGTGGATATCTTTCTTTAATGACTGCCCTCGTTGTTGTCGTGTTTTCGTTGTTCGTGGTTGTCTGGGTTAGGTCAGGTACAAGTTGATTTTGTTTCGACTTCCAGCTGTGGGAGAATGGTTGTTTTTGTGAGCACTTAGGTCTGGTCAAGGGAATTGCCTCATGTCGTAGGTGCCTTTTTCAATGCTGGGAATGTTTGGCCTTTGAACTGAGTAGGAAAGCAGGGATGATGTTGATGTGATTCATCATATGCACGTTCGTCTCTCTTTCGCATTGTTTTGCGTTGACTTATAATCGCGTTTTCTGGCGCGATTGTCAGAACATCTCTTGGAATTGCGAGTTAGGCACCAGTTTCAGAGTTTTTATGAGGCTGAAGGCTGTATTGAGGGCACACGACCGCAAACTTGCGTTGTTCTGCTAGGTTATTCCGGCAGTGTCTTAACCATGTTTGCTGAGTAGCTGACTACTGCAAAGCTCGTTTTCCATATGCCGTAGACAGCTCTTAGCAGTGAAGCCTTTGCAATACTGATGTGACAGCAATTGGATGATTTATAGATTCATTAGAGGCCAAAAGAGCAGGATGAGAATGGATAAGGATGGACAACAACCTCTCAGGCTTCAGCATAAAGCAAAACACCATTGATCTTCACACCTAAAAACCGGTTCTGTCATTTTGTCCATGCAAAGCTTTACATACCTCTCTTGAGTTTGGTAGGAGTCAGATTCAAACAGAGGGTGTTGGAAAGTGCTGGGAAGTGACAGAGCTTTTGGGTTTCCTCACATGGATCATTTTCTAGATTTTTTGTGCGGAATGTTGTGTGAATTCCGCACAAGTGCATGGGCTTCAAATTCATGTGAGACATGGTGCGAATACGTGCAAATGATCTCATTTTCTGTGTACAGTGTATATATCAACAATGTCGGGTCAAGTGGCCCCTTTTAAGCTGAGGGACTCCGAGGGACCTGTGGATTCCATGCATTTGGTGGGGCATGGCTCAAAATGATTGAGCTCCCTTTTTTGGGATTTATTGGAAGATCAACATGGCCCCCAAATTCTATCAACAAAAATTTGGCACATGACACACGAAAATTTCGGGAGCTAGCTTGACATCAGAATGCTGCAAAGGGAGATAGCATATGTTGGACTCAGACACCAAGGAATGTGAAGCTCACATTTGAGGTTGAGCAGATGAGCATTCCCCAGCAAAGAATTCGCAAGGCTTTTAGAAAGGCTTTCAACTACACAGTTACACAGTTCATTTTGTTAATTTTTTCCTTCTCCGCAGACAGATTTTCTATTTTTTATTGAGTCACATTTTCCATTTTGAAAGACTGAACGGTTGCTGAAATTCCACTGTGAATCGGCAATTCCCTCCTACCACTGAGCCAAGTTTGTGCTCTGAGTCTGAGATGCTCACACTGAGACGGACAGAGTGAGCCTCGAAATTGGTTGAAATGAGGATATGTGGGGTGTTGCTTTGCGGCCTTTGGGGATCGTTTTGAGTCAAATGGAATCTCTAGCAAAAACAAGAATTGAAAGTTTGTGTTGTTGTTTGCCAACGAAGGTCACAAATAATGCACAACCCATACGTGGTTGCGGGACTGTCAACGCGGTTGAAGAGCCGTCAAAGACAGATACTACCAAGGTCATCATTTAGAGAGTAGCGCCTTGCAGGTCTTGGATGTGTCACATATTCGTTGCCTCGTTGCATTTCCCATTTTGTTGCTTCGTTAATTTTTATCGTTGGACTATCATCTTCGCATCTTATTTTTGGTAGAGTCCTTGTACTTGCGGATATCTTCATCCACGAATCCTAGGCTCGGCAGGGGCCACCAGAAGTTTCTCAAGATTTAGGATAAACTATGATAAACTGGAGAAAAGAGAGGCAGGCAGACTTTTTTGACGCACTGAAACAGTGGAGCTTCAATGCACCCATCCAAGTGAAGCTTCCTTTACCACCATTGAAAGGGAGCTGAAGGAAATTTGCTGATCGTTTTCCCACCTGCACGGACTGAGCGAAGTTGCATGCTGTGGACGTCCCAGATCGTGAACGAAGACCGTGCTGGGAAAATGCTTGGCTTGGGAAGGGAGGGTCATACTGTGTGATGGACAGGATTTTTGTTTCCCCTTTTGACATGGTGAGTATCTCATGTTTTTCACAAATTCACTGAATTTGTCTATCAACATCCATCAACCTTCATTGAAAACCGGTTTTATTTTTTGTGAAGTGAGATTCTACCCTTCACGAACATTGGAAATTTGAAGGTGAGACCTCCCATTCTGTTCTCCTGAAATAGCTTTTGGAAGTCAGGATTCCTGGCGCCCATGACACTGTTAAGATATGTGTTTAAGTCACAAATTCATAAAAATTTCGCCAAAACAAAATCGCGTTTCAAATCTCAGTGATCCACTCAAAAAGTCGTGGTTGTTGAAGACCTGTTGCTTGGTCCGAGCACGGCACGACTCCCTGTGTATCGGACAGTTCCTCAGTGACTCAGTGAGGCGGTCTGAGCCTCAGAAGATTGCCTGGTGCTTAGTACGGAATTTGGGAATGAACCCCACTTATATAAACAATCATTATCATATAAAATCATATAAAATCAGATAAAATCATATACAATCATATACAATCGTATAAATAGTAGTTTATTCAGTTAATTCCCGGATTTTTACGAAGCCAGCCAGCAAATTGAGCAATTTCCCTGGTGCATCAACAGCGATTGTCAGCTGCTAGACTAGGCATTAGGCATGGTTCACTCAGCAGTTTTGGGTTCTTAGGGCGACGCAGCATGGACGCAGGCTATGGCCACATCCTCAGAGGTTAGGACATCCTAAGACTGATGGTAGAAACTGTCATGTGACAGAGTGGTAGAGGAGTTTCTTTCACCTTCTTTTGACTAGATTGAAAACGGTTGAAGGTTGAAATTCTTTGCAGGTTGTCCTGTGAATCGTCTACTCGGCAGCAAAACCTTTTTTCAAACGCAGGTAGCGCCTCACCGCGAAGTCCGGGACAATATGCTGCCGGCTTTGCCATGGGTTTGAACGAGTTGCCTCGACATGTCTTGAGAGAGCAGGGGAGAGTGGATAAGTGTTTGGATTTGAACACTAGGACGCTAGGACATCATTTTTGGATTGGGTACAATTACACTTCGCATAAGGATGTCTATTTGAACATAAGACTTTAATGAATATAGGATACAATTCCCACAAGGATATCCGTTTGAATATAAGAGTTTTATGAACAGGATGTTTGAAACGCAGGACATTCGAGGCATCTGACGATTGAAAGCAGATCCCTTTCTGAATCTTGCTCAATGACAGTGCCAAGATATGTCAACCTGCGTGCAAAACCACTATGTCTGTTTAGCGACTTGTCTTTGCATTCTACCTTTGAGAGGAGAAAAGAGATCCAATTTTGAGTTTCCCACACTTTAGCACTCAACATGTACTTGCACTGCCTTTTGGCAGAGTGCCAATATGGCCCTGTTCTAGAAGAATATACAATACAGACATGCTTCTTGACAAGACAAGCCAATTCGCAAACTCGTGTACCCCCTGAATGCTTGACCCACCATACACAGTTTGTCAGGATGTGCAGTGATGCATGTGATTTGAACACTGGATGCTAAGCACAAACCTTCCTGCACGCATGCACGTACTCCCCCTCTATGACACCAGGGTTCCTATAGATTTATCATCTTCCTACCACAGCACAGTATCTCTGCGTGCAGGTCCACCCACGAAAATGTGGTCAGTGCCCGAGCTTTTGCCGAATCTGTGAATCAGTTACGAATATCCGGCCATTACTATGGGCCAATGGGTGTGTACATGATGCTGCGGTTGGGAAAGACATCTAGAGACTGTTGTGCCAACGGCTCCTGAAGCGCAAATGCTAGCAGTGTTTCCGCTAAGTTTGGCTCGCCTCGAGATTGTTACATGGATAGGCACGACCGAAGCTGGCGGATGCGTAGCATGTTTGAAGGGAACAAAAGCTTCAGCTGCCAAAAAATGTCGGAGAAGTGATGCCTACTGGTATAGTATGTTGCGGCTGATGTTGCTGCTGCATTTTTTGACAACAACTTGTTTTGATGACTATCGGAACAATTTGTTTTGATGACTATGGACAACTCAGGCGTTTCCAATAGTGGCATCAGTGGCTGTGCAGCATATGGCCAGTCAGCTCTGGATTCCTAGCATCCCCTAAAGACCTACGATTTACCTCAATGAGATACCCCAAACTCGTCCATCCTCATCTAGACCATTGATGATTCAGGCGCTGTGTCAACATTGATATGGAGCAGGGTAGAGGCTTTTACCGAGGTGCCAAGCATGAAAACCACGGCAAAGGGATGGAGAGTGTTTGTTGCTGTCACTCGGTTTGGCTGTTGGTGCAAATCCCTGTGACAGGTCGTAGCCCTTCGCCCATGAGCCCTGGGACAAAGTTGGAAGCTTAAGTTGGGATGCGAAACCCCACCATGTAATGGAAAATAAAGCTTAGGATCCTCGCAAGCCCAAAGATGTGCTCATTCTAAATTCTAGTGGTCACTGTCATGGGTTCAGTGCAAGTTCTACGTTACAAAGTACATACAGTAGTTGTATTTCTTGAACTTACAAAGGTTTAAACTTTATACCCATAAAGATCCTACTCAAGCCTTTTGTGACTTCTATAATTAGTTGTAGTTCTATGACTGTCATTCAGGGGAACTTCCTCGCAGTGGCCGTGTGAGGTTTGAGAGGTTGCGAGCTCTGCAGGCTCGATTCCTTCATTGGGGAGTCGAAGAATCAATGAACTCAAAACCTCAGAGAGTGGAATATTCCATCATGCAGAGTGGAATATTTCTTCATCTTCGTGATACATATCATTATATGTTATATATGCCTCAGATGTACATTGAGGCATGTTTGAAGCTTTGCTTAGATGTATAGAGCCCTCACTGGACGTTCCGTTATTTTTACCTTTCTTGACCCCCTTGAGCCGTTTGCTGTGTTTGCCTACAGTAATTGGTGGGTTCTTTGTCAATCCCTGCCCCTGGCATTCTCAGGTCTTGGACAAGCCTTGGCTTGACTTCTCCCAAGATGTGGTGCCATCCCGTAGGTTTGGACCCCGGAATTGGGACCCACCACCGTCACTTACTTGACGGTTGACGGTTGACGGTTGGTTGCGGCTGTATGTGTGTTTTTCCGGGGATTGTTGAAGGCATTCACCGGCGCCTCAAAGACATGATCCACGGAACGAGATTCTGCAGGCGTTGGATGCATATGAGTTAGGGGACCCTGGTGGAACTGGCGCTAAAGCTGATTCTCTAAAATCATGGACAAAATCATGGAAGTGATGGGCAACAACTCATGGTGTGATCAATGGTAAGGCACACAGCGGTCCTGGGTCGCCGAGCCACTTGAACTGCATCCCATTGAAAGGTCTTGGTCACTCCCAAGGTGTTTGGTTGCGACTCAACTCTTGTTGCATATAGAGTTGCTCTAAAATGCTTGCTATGAAAGATATATAGGATTGTGGGCGAAATGTTTCAACATCTCGAAAGGATTCTGTTGATGTTTTTTTCTATATTCAACTCCTTGAGTTGCAAGAGTGTATTGAATCGTTATTGAGTTGGTGAACTTTAAACACATCCGAGATGTCAACTGAAAACGTGAGCCGAGGTCCCCATTGCGCGGCCCGGTCTGGCTTCCTGGTGGCCATCGCAAAGGATTTTTGCAGTGAAGTTGTGACAAATCGATAGGAGGTGGATGGATACATGAACACACGTATCATGTCACTATTACAGGTATGTATATATGATATATACGAAGTGTCTATAATACAATAACATAAATTTAGAATAGATTTTTCATAAGTTAGAATAGATATATCAATCATATGATCTCCACCTCCAACCCAGTTCTTAAGATCTAGGAACATGTTTCAATTCACCTCACATGACTTACACATGACCTGCAACGTCAGGCGGCAAGGAAGCTGTATCTCCCCGTTCACGTCGTGCACGCTCTCGAGGTGCTTTGAACCTGAGGTGTGCGTGTGACTTTCCAATGAAGATTGGTGGCTTATGATCTGCAGGTCCAACGGAGGAAGGGTATGAAGAGCCTCCAATGTGCGCTGTTGGGACCCGGTCCCGGGTAGGGCTGTTTTGAGCTGCCTTCGTGATCCAGCTGATTGGAAGGTATGAAGCACCCGTATCACCCAAGAAAAGCAACAAGGCACAGGAAGTCAGATGCCACAATGTTGATTTTGGCATCAGGAATGTCCGCAGATTCCTTTTTGGGATCTTAGAGTTTTTTTTTTTGACAGGAAGTTCTTCCATTGGATTTGACGATGTGCCTCTTGTCGGTGGAAGGTGAAGGATGATCCGAAGAAAGCCATGCAGAAGAGTATTCGTCGTGCGGGGCCGTGGGGGTTGGGGGGAGCCGGGCGAAGCTCATGGAGTTTTGGAGGGCCGAAGCGAGCTGACAACTTGAGGCTTGGACACAGCTGCTACAAAGCTGGAAAAGGTGGCGAAGGTGGAAGTCCGGTTTGTGTAGAACGCTTGGATTTTGATGAATGATTGTTTGGAATGAAGAAGTTTAGATTCTCATTTTTTCACACTAAGAGAGTTGTTCAAGTCACCATCATCATGATCATGATCATGATCATGATCATGATCATGATCATGATCATGATCATCATCATCATCATCATCATCATCATCATCATCATCATCATCATCATCATCATCATCATCATCATCATCATCATCATCATCATCATCATCATCATCATCATCATCATCATCGTGATGGATTTCCTGAGCGGCTGACAACTCGTCAGTCCAGTAGAAACAAGCTCTTTGCCCTGTCAGGCACTCGTGGAGGAAGCACAGAGACAGTCATTCGCTGAGATGCCCCGAACAAAGGACAAACGATGAAAACTTACATACCTTCGATGCTGGACTTTGAATTTCGACAATGTCACCTGGATTTCAGGTCTTTGAGGAAAGTGGCGTAGGCGTAAAGGCTGAAAGAGCCTGTGCAGGCAGTGCAGCCGTCTTTTTCCACAGAAGGCTGTCATTGGAAATTGAATTTTTGACATCAAAACATGTCATTGTCAATTAAATTGGGACAATCTCATTTGTGCAAAATCTGCTACCAACAATTAATTCCCATTGCAAGACATGTAGCTTGTGTGACTTATGTCCATTTGTTTGTTGGAAGCTACTGTTCCAGGTGGAGTCGTTGGATGATCCGCTTCCATGTGGGTGTTTCCGACAACAGATTTCGCAGCCAAAGCCAAGACATAGAGGATTCATGACTCACCAATAAAAGGTCAGCAGTTTTCGAAGGAAGTGTAGTGAAATCCTTTGAAATCAAGAACATGCAGAACATGCAGATTTTATGTTTTTTGATAATGTGAATTGCATTCTTGATTCACAATAGCTGAATGCACCGTGGATTATAGTGCAATGCACCTGAGATTCAATTTGCTACAAGCATGCTGAGAGTAAACAGTCTTAAACATTGAAAGTTACACCACAATCTTGGGATAACAATGGGGCGACATTGTAATTGCCTTTATTTTAGGAACAGGAACTTTCTAAAGCATTTTGACTCGAGTAATACTTTGTTCATGGGTCCCATGGGTCATGTGAAGTAACGGAAACAGCCACGTAGTTCTTTTCAAAATCGCCCTGTCTGACGCGCAAGTTTCACCCAAGGCGGGGACGGGGAGTTGATCAATGTTTGGTGTCGCATGAAAAAGCCACAGCTTCCTTGAAGAAGTTGGGAGTTGAACAAAATTAAAGTGGAAATCTGTAGAAAAGGGTGTATATATATGACATGAAATGATATGAATGAAATGAATTGTTATGAAAAATGCTATGAAATGATATGACATACTATGAAAATGATAAACTTGATAAACTTTCTCCAGAAGTCATTGAATAGTCGAACTACAAAAGTGTGGCTTTGTAGGTGCCTGCGCGAGGAAAGTGAAGTCTCAGTTTTGACCTCGGAGCTGAACTTGCACCCTGTATCGGGGGTGTTTCAAACATCACCCCGAAGGTACATTTACATGATGGTATCTGGGACCTTAGGCGTGGCTACGAGTGCGACGATGTGAGGTTTCTAGTGGGATATCCCAGTGGCAGCAGTGGTCAAGGCTTGATTCACCTGTGAGCTGAAGTCGGTGGTTGCATGCTGCATAGTGTCATAGCGCCTGAATATGATCGGGGTCATCTGCGCACTCCCCTCACCCATGATAAGAGCACATGGCTGAAATCAGAAATCCATCAGGTTTTGAAAGAACTACATGATAGAGGAATGTATCCTGAATCCTGTCTGTGAAGATCACTGGGTTCCTGGGTTTTCTTCAAGCTGCGTAGTTCACCAAGCACCATGTGACAATGTTTGATGGATCCACTATTTGAGAGAGGTAAAGCACGTGGTTTTCTCCTTTGAGAACCAATGACCAACTTGTAGATTCAAGATGATTTCCTTTTGAAGGTTTTATGTGAGATTAGTGACACTGAGATTGCCAAAGAGTGGCTGTCTTTGCCACGGCTAAGGATTTAAACGAGAGACTTGGCATGAGCCGGATTTGCTGCTTTGGCCGGCCTTCCCGGGAATGCCAGCGGTGTTTTTTTCTTCTGAGGGCTGGGTAGGTTCTGTTTGAAAACAAAGGAGTTTTGCCGAACAGCTTTAGGAATAGAAACCACTTTCACTAAATCAACCATGGTTGGAATGATTTGAAATTACAACTGGCAAACTTACGGTCAGATAGCAACTTTGAACCTACCCAGATCTGTGACCGTGGAGTCTGAACCACAGAATATAGATTAATTAGGGATGTATGACAGGTATGGCCCCCTGTGGCAACGGAAAAGTCAAACACATGTGTCTAAAGAATATTCAAGAGATTTCTGACCATGCAATTTTTTCAGTCGCTAGATGTGGCTCGACATCTCCACAGTCAGGGCCGCACGGATTGCAGTGCACAGGCCACGAAAGCGTAGGGTAAATGCTCCGAAAAGTCCTGCAGATGGTTGGGGACCATTGGATGCTTTGGGACAACTTTTTTGAAGTATCGAAGTATTGTTTAGCTGAAAGATGTCGTTCCCCAATAGTGATAAGCGTCAGGGGTTTTACATGCACAATACCCGCCTCGGCATGTACCGGTCTAATTTGTACAGTTTGGTCAGATGAAACCAATTGTGTATTTGGAGTTGGACATTTCTTCGGTTAACCATGACTTTCATTTTCAAGCTTGGAGTAAGGAATTTTACTTCGAGTTGTACTGAATGCCATGTTGGCCTCCAGGAAATCGCCGACAGGCATCACTTCATGCAAATAGCTGATAGCTCCATGTGTTTAAATCTAGTCATGCTCCTGAATCAGGGACTTGCAACCAAGGGGATGTAGAGACCCTCACCTGCTTCGCAAGAAAGGATCTTTTGATGTTCCTTCTTTACACCACAAAAACGGGTGACTTTTGGATGTAGGTCACTTAAGAAGTAAGCATCGGGTGCCGGCTTCTCCCCACAACACTCAAGCTCATCCCATGATGGTCGCTTGCGCACGAGCCTGGCTGTGATGTTCCTCGCACGACTTCCTGCAGGTTTGATTTTGGAAGGGATGACGACTCACATAGGTTCCAGCTCTATGCATAAGGGAAGAAATGGGGTTTCCTACTTTGATTCCGTGAAAAGATGCAAAATCAGACTGACAATGAAGAAATTTGGGGGTTTGGGAAGGATGGAAAAAGCCAACAGAATCGAAAGATCTACAGTAGAACAAGACCTTTAAGCAGCGACCAGGACGAAGCGTTCTTTACCGGAGAACGTTCCATGGACTTCTGAGGTCCATAGCTCAAACCAGGTCATGGGCTATCCTCATAAATATCCATGCGCCGATGCACCCGCCCTGAGGCCAGTCACATCTTGCCGGCATCATTTGATGTTCATCACTGAGCTTTTTGGTTCAGCCTTTTAGCAGACAGATGTAGCATGTTAGCTGGATGTTTTTTGTTTCGCTAGAATCATGTGCATAATATTTATATACATTATATGATCATATGATATAACCTGCTATGACGAACAATCACCTTTTAAATAACAGATTTTTCACCCCGTGATCTTCACACATTGGAACTTACCATCATAATTTTGTGGGCTGAGATTATCCAAAGCCTTTGCCTCTGAGTCCAATCCAAAGCAGGGACCTCAGCAATGGGGCTGGAGTTATGGGATTACATAGATGGATTGGATTGCAGTTTTCTAGTGACTGAACACTTCTGCTTTTGGTGTTTTTTTTGGTTTGATTCTGTTGCAGTTTGTGAGATATTTTGGTTTTTGTTGCTCCCCCTGCAAGATTTTAGATCCCCTCATGCGAGGCCGGAGGATAAGAACTCCGCACCCTCTGCGCATCCACATCTTCGTGAGCTTTATGAGGGCTCCTCGCGGCAGTTGCATACCCAAATGGAGAGGCTCTCGAAGGCACAAATTGGTCGACTTGGGCGGAGAGTGTCAATTCATGAGATGGCTGGCATTTGTTTGTGCAAGTATGCATCATGCCTTTCATTTCACGACTTTTAGTTGGTCTTATTACATTGACAAAACTGTATGGTGCAATCAAAAATTGGAGTTTTTGCACTCATCATCCGCCACAGATTTACCGCAACGTGCAGCTGTCCTACACTTTCCTGACAATCAGCACGGTGCATAGCTTTTGTTGCTGTCGGCAGGTTGATCTCCAAAAGCAAATATGTCAAGAGGTTTTGTTGCTGATCATTATTTTTTTTGTAATCCGACCAGAAGGTTTGACTAGAGCATCAGTAAGATACCTGGGATATTTGAGATGTTGAAAACAACTCATCAGCTGAGGTGGTGGTGCGCTGGTGCTTGGCATTGGCTATGTGATCATCAATTGGAGCCGCACTGGGGAGAGTGTGGTTGGGTATGGGTATCCTGCTGCTTTTTAAGGATGCCAGTTGCAAGGCATTTGTTGATTTACCCTCCGGTAAACTAACATGGCATGTACTCATGATATACTACAGTTGATCGTAAAAATTCACCACGTGATTTACATCGTCCACATGATGGCACCTCCAGGACGATGTTGCGCTCCCAAGCAGCACAAGAATCTGCTGAGGTGGTGTCCCAGACTATGCAAAATGCACAAGTGCAATTCACAGCGCGTGAATTCTCCAAGGAATGGGGTTGGATGATGGGTACCGGGAAAATGATTGGAACATGTGTTGGATTGGGACCCTCAACATCGAGGCTTACAACCAAAAATCCATGACTTGCCACATTCAAAAGAGGAACAACGCTTGGTGACAAATCAACAAACTCTAGTCCTTGTGCTCCCAGTTTCTGAGGAGCTTCTTAACCAGCTCTTCAACGATGAAGAGATCGCCTCCACAGTGGCCAGTTGGACCCTTGAGTCGGGAGGGAAATGATTGGAAAGATCTGATCCTAGCCATGCTTCGAAAGCATGAAGAGGGGTGTACTTGCTCGGTGTCACAATATATTGCAATAAGTGTGAAGGTTCCCATTTCGTCAATTCAACATAAAGTTCTAATAGGATTTTGAAGGATCCTAAGGTCTATATAGATACCAGGCCTAATGTTATATATTTCCATTATTTTTTAAGACAATCCTATCTTCCCATCTTCCATTCTTCCCATCTGCTGGAAGGACCTTGCGATTGTTGACCTCCATCCAGAATGAGATCGGGGCGCTCTTCGTTCACATCCTTCAGCAAGACCAGGTGGGTTGGTGCAGCTTAAAAGATGGTAATGAGATGAAGTTACTATGTCGAACTCAGACAGCAAGGGGAACTAGATATGATTCAACTGTACCATTTTGTACCAACTTTTGGAGAAATCAGAAAGGTTCGCGAAATTCTCGAATTTTTACCCATAGCGAAAACAGGTGTTTGGTCATCGATGTCAACCAGGTCGTGGATGAAGTAAACCGCCTAGCAGATAAGCTGGTGGCCTACCTTTGTGACAGCCAGACGATCCAGGAGTGTAGGGCTGCTTGGGGGTTGCAGTCATTTTGCTACATGGGACCGACTTCAAATCTAGATTTGACAGCATCTAAACTCAGAAAGTTGTGCCAAGATTTGTTGTCTTTTTTGCATTTGTTTCCCTATATATATATTTCCTAAAGAAACTATCTGCGTTTCATTTGTTTATTGTTTCATCTTTTCTTTGCAGCATTTGTTTCAAGTTTCCCTGCCCATCGTTTCCTTTTTCGCCATGGCAGAGTCGGTTGCGCAACCGTTGTTGGATCCAGAGTCTGGTGATGGAGAGGTCGAAGAGGTCACAGTGCGATGGGTGGAGGTGCCCCTGATCCTCATGGTTGGGTTGGAGGGTAGATAAACAGTTGATATAAACTAGCGGTTGTTTTTGTCAACTTCTATTTTTTTGTTTGTTTTGCTTGGTGAATATCAATCCATATCAGTCCAGTAGATGGGATGAATTTCTGTTATATATGAATGGTTCTGATAGTTGGAGACTGAAGCAATCAGGTCGTGAGTGCAATGGGTTTGCTGATCGGCGCTGGTCAGCTGGTGGCTTTCACCCACCACCAAATGGGAGGCGGATCAACGTGGAGATGCATATGAGTACAGTGTAAAGTGTAAACCCTGAATCTTGGAGGATTCGGAGCAACCCCATTGATATCATTGATATGGAGTAT
Organism: Breviolum minutum Mf 1.05b.01; assembly: GCA_000507305.1. Lineage (NCBI taxonomy): Eukaryota > Dinophyceae > Suessiales > Symbiodiniaceae > Breviolum > Breviolum minutum. The sequence goes on from DF239251.1 coordinate 247,686, forward strand.
TATCGCCAAATGATAGGAGTGAGAATCTATTACTAAACAAATCAATTCTTGCTTCGCTCGAATGCTCGCGCTCAGGCACAGATGCTGTGGTCTTGGCAGCGGAATCACCGAAAGAAGACCTGACAGAGCGCCAGAAAATCTGCAGCCACTTGTAGCTGTTGGATAGGGAAAAAGAGCTAAATATTGAGCCGAAATCCAAAGGAGCTTGAGTGGCTATGAGGTGTTGATTTATATATGTTGATCATATCCTCATGCTTTCATCGGAAGCTGCATGCCTGAGGCTACTATGATTTGCTCATCCCGGCCGCTACCTGACGGCAGCGAGAGTTGATCGTCTAATTTGCGGTGTATTATATTTTGTGTTAGCCAACTCAAAGCAATCAGTTTCTGAATGCTTGGAGGGTTGCAAACTCTGGAAGTCTCAGGCACCTTGGATTAGAGATGTTGGCATCTTGCTGTTTGTGCTGGTCTTTATTCTCTCTACCATGAACAAAATCAAGGACCCGATCCTGGTTGGTCAAGTAGATTCCTGGCCCATGGCATTTGTTTCCATTGATGTAGGTAGAAGCAGGATGCGAAAAAGATGGGAAAAGTGAAACAAGTCATATGCAAGTCAATCTCAAAAACTGGAAGTCAGAAAGTCAGCCTTTTGGTCTCCACTTGGTCTCTATGAATCTCGCTTGGTTGATTGTTTGGCAGGATTTTAAAGGGACTGTCTGGCACTCAGGATGTAGCCAATGCCATTGGGATTCGAGCGGTCAAACAGAAGCTTTTGCTGAGGTAAAAATCGTCGAAAGCTTCGGCTTGCCGCATCTTGGCTGGTGAGGTCCAAGGTTGGTCAGAAGCGAGCGTTAGGTGCTTCTTGTGTGAAAAAGATAAAGGACTATTCCAATCTGGAGATAGAGAATCAATGGGCTGCTTTTATAGCTCTTCCACTCTTCCACCCAAGATGCCTATGACTAGGATGGGTGGCTACACAGTGGCAGTCAAACGAGTAGAAAACTGAGGTGCCCTACATTCATGACCATCGGGGCAATCCTTGACTTGATCGCGGGCTGTGTTTGCTACCTCACAGGCATGGTGGTCCTACCAAGAAACAAATTGGACACCGGTGTAGCAAGGTTTTAAGGCAGCAAGTATTTCAAACATGTCAGACCCTTCGCTTCGAGCATGTGGTGTTTTGTTTCATCCTGACACGGTCTGGATGGATGGCTCATGATCCGACTGCCTTCTTTGGGAGTACGGTTGATCTCCTCCACTCCACGATAATCCCTTGATGTGGGGTAAAGACCTGTGAAGATATATGGAAGGTCAGGTGCATAAGAGCAGAAGTGATCAGAAGTGATTTCTCTTGCATGGACCTGCGTGAGGTGTTCCTGTGTTGATGGAGTGGGGAGCAGAGTTCTTGCTGATCTTCATGCCTCCAGCCTGCATGGCGGTGCTCACTTCAGGTTTGGAGTGTTCAAAAGGAGATCAATATGAGAGGCTGAGAGGTTAGGGTGCAAGGGTTCGATAGACTTGGATTTGCTCAAGGACTTAACCGCTTGTTTTATTCCTTTCAGCATTGAGGCTTTTGGCAAGTTACGTGGGGCACTACAAACCGTGGAGGGAAACAAAGGAAGACTTCCACCTGGTGACTTGACTGCAGATCAAGTTGCAAAAGGGAGCATTGAGCCACAGCCGCGAACAAAAAAAGGAGATGCTCCTAAAGAACGTGGCCATCATGGGACAATGCTTGCTGACGATTGGTTTCGAAGTTCCAGAAATCGGAAGCTTTGTCCAAAGCTTGAAATCGGGAAATTGGCAGCTTTCATGCTTTCTACTGTTTTTGGCAAGTGCGGATGACCTTTTTTTCCCTTCAACTTTTGATCAAACTCGATTTTTTTTTTCCGGCTGATTTGAGTCAGGAAAAGATGGAACTCCACTTGGCTTAAATGGAGCGCTTGGAATCTATGGAGAGAAAATCGGAGAGATCTATCGTTTCTTGGCCTAGTGGCTTAGTGGGGTTGGGGTCCCAGCAATGTTTGAAAGGGATTTTCTGAGAATCACCGGGCTGGTGTAAAACGGTTTCCAACAGTTGCTTACCCAATGTTATCTTTGTGAATCTATTTAAGATCTATTAGGGTTTTATTGCAGCAATTATGAAGATATATCAGCAGAACTACTGAAAATGAAGCGCAGTGTGATCCTTTGGTTTATGGAAGCGCGGAATTCTTTTTGCGTTGGATTGAAACCTCTTCATATGTTCGGACCCAATCTTATTTTCCAATGTTTGGCTTCTCATAGGGTATGGCTCACAATAATTGAGGCAGAAATAAGTAATTAGACGACTCAATACGACCAAAGCAGTAGTTCCCTTTGGCGTGTTTTTGAGTCAGCTGACCGGCGTGTTTGTATATCCAATCTCCCTTCCAGTCCGTGCCTTGATAAGGTGCACTCAGGCCGTATTCCTATATTTTCAAGTACAGTGGCATCTTCATGTTGCCCAGCTGATATTATTATCTCTGAGGAAATTCAATTTTTGGTAATGGAAGCTGTGTAATTGTTGACTGCGAGAGAGGGCTTCGAACATCATGTTCCATGCAGCTTGAGTCTTGGTGGCTTGAAGCCATGCCCAATTCACCTTCGCTAGTGATATGTCCATGATAGAAGTCTGCAAGTAAAGAGAGGAATCCTGTAAGAACCCAATAAAATGCTGATGGCTGTTTACCATCAAATGCAATATCAACCTGTAAAGGCTGTACGTAACAAAAAACCGGTGATCCTGCTCAGACAGAAGGATCCTAATCTATGACTTGCTCTATTGCTTAGCTGTTGGTTTAGGTTTGTGCTGGTCTTCCTCTTTGGTGGCCTCAAACATTTGCTCAACTTCAAAGAGACTGTGCCTCGATGGAATTGGAAAGGATTATAAAAAATTGAATGCCTACCTGCTACCCTGGAATGTCAAAAACCGGGGCTATGCGTGCGTAATCATATACACATGTACATAATCTAATCTCTAATACAGGAAATGATTGATTCAAGCTTCAGCAGGTTGCGCTCAATGTGTCTTTAGGTGGAAATCAACAAGAGCTTTGGCATTCCGCTTCCAACCTTGTCTGCACTGATTGGGCCATTGCTGCTCTTGGCTGGCTCCATTTTATACCTCACTGGTATCCCTGACACTCACTTGAAACACTTGGCATGGGAACGGGGCTGAGGGGCTGGGCATGGTGTGGAGTGAAGGTGGTTGAGCTTTCGTGACTTCACATCAAAGGGTTGATTGGTGCAACTGGAGTGTCATCCATCCGAGGTCTTCATGGAAATGGCCGCAGAACTGCTGTTGCTCTTTTTGGTTATGTCCACTTTCTTCATTCACTTCAGGCCGTTGCAGCAATCAGGACAGGTGATTTGTGGATATTTGTGAGGCCAGATCACCAAAGTTGTGTTGGGGTGTACGTGAAACCTAGCTCCCGAAACTGTTCCAAGAGAGCTCTCATGTGGTTCTCACGTTTTTGGGAGGGAGTGCACCCCAAGAGCTTCCTCAAACACCCTGTTTTCATTCTCTTCGATGATCCAGGATTTAAAGATTTCAAGCAAATGCTTCACTTCCTGAAGAACATCTCCATGGCCGGTGGATGTTTGATGACCATTGGTGCTGTCTTACCACAGATCTGCCAGTGAGGCCCTATGAAACACGGCTCCAGGTCCTGATTTTGTCTCAACTCAATGGAAAAAGAACATAACTTTTTCAGATCAAACTCACATTGAATCTGTTTTTTGGGCCTCGGCCTCGGCTGAAAACCAATGGCGGGCAGCTAATGGCATTTGTGGCTTCCACAGGCTTGGAGGTGATTTTTTGTACCGGATTTGATGAATGATCCATTGCCAGCCCTGTGTTTGGAGGGTCCATTAAACCCCCAAACCACCAAAGCCACAAACCTGCTCAGTTCAAGCAAACTTGCCTTGGTTCCAGCAGCACTCATCATTTCATCTGGAAGTTGGTTAAGGAAATGGTGCTACCCGTACCAACTGGGCCAACCAGAATCCATGCAACAGTTTGTGATGGAGAGATTTAAACTCTCCAGCGATATTCTGATGGCACCCGCAGTTCAAAAAGGCCCACAAGCTGACCTGGGTTCAACTGAAATCTGCCTCGTAAATTGCAACAGAGCCACTTAAACCACGATAGATCTAGATTCTTTTGACAATGAGACTTACATCATACATCTATGAAACTTGCGATAAAGTGATCCCAACTTGATCTATCACCCAAGAAAGTATATTTACTTTGGCTTGAAGGTGGAATCGCTCCACCATCGCCAGGAGCGTGTTGGTGGTCTCTTGGTGGATGCTATCAATCTACAGGCACTGTCATCTCCTAGGAACACTTTCTTGGGAACATCCTGGAATGCTAAAATGGATGTTTGGTGAGTTCCAACCATTGAACCTTATGAATCCTTATAAAACTTCAGCAAAAAAAATCATGCAACCTCCAAACTGCCAGTCTTCACGAGATGCAGCAGCTCTTTGGGCTTATGATTTGGTGATGAGGGAGGCGATGGGATGGGATGGAGACACATTGGTTATACCCTAAGGGTAGGGAGAGGACAACACGAGCTTCAAGATGAACAGAGAGTTCAGTCATTCATAGTCATGGTCGATGGTCATTTTGGATGTTTTTTTTTCTCTCTTATGAAAAAGGACTATTATATTTGAAGATGTATCTCTTTTACCCTTGGAAGACACTACAAGGAAGTGACCCTTCCATTTTGGCGGTTGAAAATTTTGTTCATCCCTGTGTGTTCGTTTCAAACACGCGTTGTGGTGTTATCAGATAGGAAGGTAAAAACAGAGTCGTTACGCCATGAAATTGGGATTTTGTTATGAACCAGCAAGCCACCAACTGATCCCCCACTTTCATTCAAAAGGACCAATGTATATGTATACTTGGTTCTAGTGTCTTGGGAGTTGCCGAAGTATACCCCTGAAAATCACAGTCCCAAGTCACGGATTTTTTTTGAGTAAAAAAAAAAGAATCTCAGTCCTATGTCATCAGCCTAGACCCTATCAAAACGACCTCAGATAGAATGTGATTTTACGTTTTTTCTGGGCCATGTTTTTGATGAATTTCAAGATTGCGATGAATCAATTACAAGATGACTTGGGAAGTGTGGTAACATCATTTTATGAACATTTTCAGGCATCTATACATTGGCATTTTTGATAGATTTTCTTATTAAAAAATGATTTTTTCTAGGATTTTGATAAACGTTCTTATTTGCAAGTAATTTTACAAAGATTCTGACAGGTTTTCTTATGTAGGGGTCCCCGGTAAGATGGCACACCCGTGTCTTTGAACATCATAGCATAATGAATAATGGCATTTTCAGTTGGCTGCCAAAACTCCCTTGTGTCGACGTCTCATAGAAAACAAAGATTGAAATAGGCAAACCTCACAAAATAATAGAAACATAAGATTGAAATAAGAAACAATCTTGGGAAAATGGTCCCATGTTGTCGGTTAGGTAGGTTTGGTACAGGGGGGTTACTCTCACATGCTGCAAGCTGTTCAGTTTCTTTTTATCAATCATTGATCACTCATACATGAGATGATGATCATCCGATGCCATTTTGGCGAGAAAGATTGATCACCAGGCAGAATTTTTGCCCCTGTTTTTCGTGAAGGGCCTGGGTGATCAATCCAGCTTTTCATAGCTATGAGTGGTAGTGGATCTCGTGCGTTGAATCGCCAGTATGCCATGGCCGCCTCTCGGTTGGTTTCCACCAGCTACCTCTCGAGATGATGCTAGCAGTTCTGCATCTTGGGAGCAGGTGGATCCAAATGATAGTGATGGTCTGCAGTTGCCACCCGCCAACCTGAGTTTTGGGACGGAAAAGCTGCAGCCGGTTCCAGAGAATGTGCCTGTTCAGCCAAAAGCTCCCCCTCCACAGATGCATGCTCCTACGCCTGCTCAGCAGGCTGCTCAGGGTTTGGTCAACCACGACAACGAGAACTCTGCATCCAGGAAGCTCCGTCATGCACAAGAGAGGGCAGCTCGCCGTGGCAACCGCAGGATGAGATGGGGTCAACTGGGTGTTCACGCTCACAATCCAGTGAACACACAACTTCCTGAACACATTTCTCAAGTGGGTTCAGGACATGATGAGCGCTCGGTGCTGATCTTGGACTCAAGGGATCGGCGCATGCAGAGCCCTTATCAGGGTTGGCTTTTGGATGAGATCTTGGTCAACGCCCATGGGAATTTGAATGTGGTGTCCGATCGGCACATGGTGAGATCACCCTCAAGTGGCTATCACATGAACCTGTTCATGATGAAGACGTTGGACGGCATGAAGGTGATCATGTGTGGATCGATGACTTCCTACGGATCCGTTCCTTGCGGCCGTTGGGACTCGGAGACGGCGGAGGTCTTGGCTCATGAGGCTGTTCAGCCTTTCCGTTGGCCAATGATGACGGAAGAGAGCCCCACGTGGGTAGATGTGAAAGTGAAGGTCGAAGGCCATCAGCTCTTGCACCTCGAACTGAGGGGGATATCGGGCTGATGGTGATATGACTGTTCAGGTCAATCACATCTCAGACTCGATCGCCTACTTGCTCTCCACCACGGTTTTCATCCCTACCTTTGTGGTCACAATTTTTCAGGGCTGGAGAGTGGTTGCAGTTTCATGGGAGGTAGGCGGTCGCCTTTATGCCTGCTCAGAAGGTGGAATGGTGGTTGCTCTGGACTACCCGCTCTGCCATTTCGAATGCAGGTTCGTGGCCACAGCATCGCCCGATGCTTTTGGTGTGGATGCTGACAGGTTGGAGTTTCGTTTCCTGTCAGCGGCCGATCGTTTGGATGTGAGGGCTTCTACGTGCTCGGTGCCACCTTCGTGGCTTGTGGTGTCTCGAGTTTCGGGACCCAACCTGATCAAGAACGCCAGGTGGTGCCGTGATCACTATGCACGGGTGGAATCTCCAGATCAGCAGCTGCAGCTCTCGCAGTTGGCGTCAGTCCATGCACACTGGACTGCATCAACGGAGGCTCCATCTGAAGATGATACGGGTCCCCGCATTTCTGCAGTGTCGGTCGAGTCAAACCCATCGAATGTGCATTTGATCTGTGAGAGTCCTTGTTCAGGAAGGCCAGAGTCAATGTGGCGAAGGAAGCTCTCGCTTTGCAGTCTCATGACGTGGATCAGGAGAAGGAGATCAAGGTGCTGCCTCCAATCACAGGAGGCCCAGCAGTTCAGCCGTTGGGTCCTGTTCAGGAGAACTTGCACATGATCACTGGGCAGTTCAAGCTGGTGGAGACCTGCCCAACCTTCTTTGACGGATCCCGGTGTGGCTCCCACCACTGGAAGTGCGTGGGAAGGGAATGCTTTGGCTCCAGCGAGAAGATCTTTGGATGCAAGAAGGACTGAAACCATGGATCGTTCGGCTTGGACACCTGCAGCTTTTGTTCAAGAAGTTCGCAGGGCTCAGGGTGCTCCTCCCACAAGTTCGTGTGAGGCGGAGGAGATCAAGATTGAGATCATGGGTGGATCCTTGGATGGGTCTGAAGGTGCTCACCAAGGTCCAAGGTCATATGGACCATCGAATCCACCGAAGTGAGATCTTTAGTGCACAGGGTTGCACACTGTTCAGAGCTTTTGGGCTCTGCGATCGGTAGGAGGCCGATCTGGAATGGCAGCTTGAGTGTTGCCTGATTACAGTTCGATCGAATGAAAAAGGTCGGCTTGATCAAGCTATGCGAGTGCCGTTGTTGAGTCGTTTTGTTTTTCAACTGAGATTTCGCATAGGATCATGTCCGAGTGCTTCACTGTTTTGGCATTTGCACCTTTCAGCATGATCATGTTGAATTGGGTGTATGTCAACTATATCTTTCGACTGCAGGTCTGAGCCCCCAGATCGGNCCTCCCACAAGTTCGTGTGAGGCGGAGGAGATCAAGATTGAGATCATGGGTGGATCCTTGGATGGGTCTGAAGGTGCTCACCAAGGTCCAAGGTCATATGGACCATCGAATCCACCGAAGTGAGATCTTTAGTGCACAGGGTTGCACACTGTTCAGAGCTTTTGGGCTCTGCGATCGGTAGGAGGCCGATCTGGAATGGCAGCTTGAGTGTTGCCTGATTACAGTTCGATCGAATGAAAAAGGTCGGCTTGATCAAGCTATGCGAGTGCCGTTGTTGAGTCGTTTTGTTTTTCAACTGAGATTTCGCATAGGATCATGTCCGAGTGCTTCACTGTTTTGGCATTTGCACCTTTCAGCATGATCATGTTGAATTGGGTGTATGTCAACTATATCTTTCGACTGCAGGTCTGAGCCCCCAGATCGGTTGGTGGTTGCTCAGAAGTCGGTCGACTGTTGGATCTGAAGTCAGTTCGATAGATGGTTCTGAGCTTGCTTGTTCAGACGCTGTCGGTCGAAGTGTGTTCAGACT